>MJUU01042799.1:75000-97540 GCA_002080025.1 Modiolus philippinarum
GTCAAATCTGGAATGAGAAAATTTGAAATTCAAAATGTTATTGCAAATTATTTGGTTGAAGAAGATTATTTTGATAAATCTGTTTTGGCGACTTTTGGCATTCAAACAGCTGAATTGGAAATTAAAAAAATAGAAATTCAAAAGGAATTAAAAATAAGAAAATTAGAATTGGAAAGAGAAAGAGAAAGAGAAGAAAGAGAAAGACAAAAAGAAGAAAGAGCTTTTCAATTAGAAATGAAAAAAATGGAATTAGCTGAAAAAAATCAACACCTTTCTCAGAATTCTCAGACATTTGATGTTGCTAAAAACATCAGGTTGGTCCCTCGTTTTCAAGAAAAGGATGTTGACAAATATTTTCTGCATTTTGAGAAAATAGCTGAAAATTTAAAGTGGCCAAAACATAATTGGTCAATGTTATTACAGAGTGTGTTAATTGGTAAAGCCAGGGAAATTTACACTCAGTTATCAGTAGAACAGGCTTCAGATTATGACACTGTAAAAGAGTTAATTCTTAAAGCGTATGAACTGGTCCCTGAAGCTTACCGCCAAAAATTTAGGAATGCAGAAAAAAAGAGTGACCAAACCTATTTAGAGTTTGCTAGAACAAAAGAGCAACTATTTGATCCTTGGTTTTCATCAAAGAAAATAAATAACAATCATGAGAAATTACGTCAGCTAGTTTTAATTGAAGAATTTAAAAGATGTATTAGTACTGACATTAAAACTTTTATTGATGAACAAAAAGCTAAAACTCTGGAAATTGCTGCACGTTTAGCTGATGATTTTTCACTTACACATAAAACACAATTTTTTAATAAACCACAGAAATTTTTCAGAAATCAAAATAATTCCACAAATTTTTCACCCAAACCTTCAAATGATGTAAATAGTAGGCAACGTCCAGTAAATAGCTCGTCCAAGTCCTATCCTCCCTCATAGTCACAGAGACCATTTAAGTCGATTTCCTGTAATTATTGTAAGAAGGAAGGCCATTTGATATCTGACTGTTATAGGTTAAAGCAACGGAAGGAAAGTGAATTTAAACCCAGTGGTTTTGTTGAGTCGTCACAATGTTTGCCTCATTGTGATACAGATGTGCATAGTTCTTTTTCTGAGGTGAAGTCTGTTTCTGATCCTGTTAGTAAGCTCGAGGTCAAATCCCCATCTAGTCCAATTATGGAAATTTTCGAACCATTTATTAGTGATGGTTTTGTGTCGCTTTCGAGTGATTTTTGTAATTCTACCTCTATTCGAATTTTGAGAGATACTGTAGCTTCTCAGTCTCTTTTGTTGGCGGAAACCCTGCCGTTTGATGATATTTCTAGTACTGGTAGAAATGTTCTTATTAAAGGGGTAGATTCTAGTGGTTATACTGCTATTCCTCTTCATAATGTTTATTTGTCTTCGGATATTGTTTCTGGACCTGTGACCTTAGGTGCCAAGTCATCATTGCCCTTTGAAGGTGTTCAACTTCTTCTTGGTAATGATTTAGCTGGGGATAAAGTTCAAAGAAATCCTATTGTGACAGACAAGCCTTCTTTTGATCAAGTTCCTGATTCTGCTGAACAGGAGTTTTCTGAGTTGTATCCTGTCTGTGCAGTTACTCGTGCTATGAAAAAGAAATGTGTAGAAGCTCAGAAAGTTGATGAAAATAGCACTGATAGTTTTGATTTGTCGGATACATTTATGAGTCAGTTTAGTGATGTTGGTGTTGAAACAAGCAAGCCTTTGGAGTTTTCTGATAGTTCATTGGTTCAAGGTGATGGTTTTTCTATGTCTACGTTTAGCAGCAAGCAACATAAAGACCCTGAAATTTCATGTCTTTTCAATAGGGTTGTTGATGAAAGTGAGTGTTTGCAAGAACCTGTTACTTATTTCACCAAAAATGGTATCCTTATGCGTAAATGGAGACCTTCTGATGTATCTGCTGATGCAGAGTGGGCAGTAAAGTATCAGATTGTAGTACCAAAGGTGTATATAGCTGAAATATTAAGCATGGCCCATGATACTCCCTTGTCAGGACACTTAGGTATTAATAAGACTTACAACAAAATTGTAAATTATTTTTATTGGCCAAATCTTAGAAAAGATGTCTCCAATTACTGCAAGTCTTGTCATACATGTCAGTTAGTAGGGCAACCAAAACCAAGTTATTCCAAAAGCGCCTCTTCAACCTGCCTTTGAGGAGCCTTTTAGTAGAATATTAATAGATTGTGCAGGTCCATTACCAAAAACTAAATCAGGTAATCAGTACATGTTAACTATCATGTGTGCATACACAAGGTTTCCTGAAGCTATTCCTTTAAGAAATATAAAGACTAAGACCATAGTTAGAGCTTTAACTAAATTTTTTACTTTGTTCGGCCTACCCAAATCTATTCAATCAGATCAAGGTTCAAACTTTATGTCAGGCATTTTTCAGCAAGTAATGTATGAATTAGGCATTAAACAGTACAGATCATCTGCATATCACCCTGAAAGTCAAGGCGCCTTAGAGCGATTTCATCAAACCTTAAAAAATATGATGCGGACCTATTGTTTTGATAAAGAGAAAGATTGGGATGAAGGAATTTCTTTTCTTTTATTTGCTGTAAGAGAAGCAGTCCAGGAGTCATTAGGTTTTAGTCCATTTGAATTAGTTTTTGGACATACAGTTAGGGGTCCACTCAAACTTTTAAGCGAGAAAATTTTATCTGATGAAAAAGACAACTTAAGGTGTCTGCAGGGTATTAATTTCTTATTATAGAATTTTGTAAAATTTTCTGTGTAGAAACATAACTGTATTATTGTTCAAAACGTAAAATAAAATTTGGGGGTCACCGTGCATTTAAGCGCAAAATCTGAAATTGAAAATTTCAAGATTTTACATAGAAATGGTAGGGAAAATGATCATATGGGAAGATAGTTTAAAAAATCTATTATAGAATTTTTTCATACTTTGCATGTGTTTAATTATCATTATGTAGTTTACATGTAAAAAATAAAAATTAGGGGTCACCGTTGAAATAAGAGAGAAAAATTGCAAAATGTTGATTTCTTTAGTGATATCTTTGTTAAAATATTTTATGAAATTATCTCCCTTGAATATTTTCTGTGTTCTGTAAATCCATCAACAGATTTAAAGATCATATGTTTAAGCTCAAGTTTTTCTATCGAAAATGTTATAAAAATGATTAGGAATATAAATTTTAAATGCATTTGAACTTTTTTTTCATTTAAAATAACTATTTTGTTAAATTTCTTAATGAATGAAACCTAAATGAACAATTATTAGACAAAAATGGCGGAATAATACCACTGAGACACCTTAACAACACTCAATTTTTCGAATTTCAACAATCCAAATGCATGCTTTAAATGAGATTCACTGCCATATGAGATCCCGTAACTCAGTTAAACGAAGCTTTATTTGTACGATGCCTAGATTCTATAGTCATTTTTCAGCGTGTGTCGCGTGTTCTTATTCGTGACAGTACACTGACATGTGATTGACTAGAACGTGGCCGCGTTACAGCCATTCGGAAACTCTTTTGGAGTACCTCCGGTCATCGATTGATATCCATTCGTAACATTGCAAACAACCTTGACACACAAAAAATAAATATTAGCATGATTAGGAGACGAGTGAATCAAATCTAAAAAGGTAAAACAATTTACAATTATTTGGGTTTAATGGATTTTATATTGTAATTGGTGTTATTATCTTTGTACCCCTTTTGTACATGTACACTTTACTGCCACCAGAATACAATATACACAGGTTGATGGCCTAAATTAACACCTTCGGTTCATAATGTCGACGATAACGTGACGTTATTTCTAAATCAGTTCACTTTATATGTCAAGTGAATAAAAATCATCTTTGCTATCAATGAAAATGCTTTTAGTGGACACTCAGGATCGGAGAACATATTTTGATATTCCGTTACTTATTTTTAGTCTTTTGTTGTCATTCATGTCATTAAATAACTGATTTCGAGATCATCCGGCCCTACAACAGTCCGGCCCTACAACAGTCCGGCCCTATGTCAGTCCAGCCTTATGACAATCCGGCCTACAATACAAATACAACAAGCTTTATTTAACGTCGATGAAACAAACTGACAACATAAGTTCTCAAGAGCTTTTAAAATTGACGGTTACATATATATATGCATGCATTACATAATATAATATATTTTTTAGACATCACATATTATAGTGCTATTTATAGTGCTATTAACTTTATGTTTCAGACATCACATATTATAGTGCTATTAACTGTCTGTTTCTGTATTGGCCCCATATAGATTCGAGGTAAGCTGTATTGGCCCTGAGACCCGGAGGGTCAAGGGCCAATACAGCTGATTGAGAATCTATACGGGGCCAATACAGAAACAGACAGTTCATAACACTTTTATGAAATTATCTAACTTTTTTACTTTTAGCACTTATACAAGATGTACATGATGTATATTTTTTGTTGTAACTAGTGTAAAAATGGGGTGCTCTGTTTCCAATAATCATTACAGTTTATTCACCCCCACTTGTTTGTGGACCCATGATTTAGCAAATGTTGTTAAGAACTGTTACGTTCTTCGTACACATGTACTTTCACTTTCGATTGTTGACGACGTCAACTTCCTCACAGATTTGCTGTTTTCTTTAACGTAATTATGCCTTTGCACCCAATGTTATTTGTGTTCTAAAAGATTCAATGATAAACAAATTATAAAGAGGAGATATTTGTTTTTATGTAGTCGTACTTGCATTGATCGGATTCTATTTAAAGGTTGGGTTTCCCCTTGGAGTTGGGATAAAAATACACATATGTAGCTCGTTGTGTTTATTATTTTTACGTGTAACAATTGTTGTTAAATATTTTAGATATATGTCATGCTTTAAAAGTAGAGTTTATTTTAATTTTGCACATATGAGTAGATTTACGGAATGGAATTATTATATTGAGAAAACACGTTACATAACCGCTCCCCAGTTGACCTCAATGAACCCTGTATTGGCCGGGACAATACAGGATTTGCCTGTATTTGTCGATGGGCCAAAAAGCTGTATTAATATCACAAGGGCTAGCCATTTAGGTATTACGCCGCAAAAACATGGAATGACTTGCCAGAACAATTAGAGAAATACTAGTTTGAGTAATGTAAAAAAAATAGTTTGTGTTTACCATAAGTGAGTAACTTTTGCAAAAATATCATTGCGAATGCAGATCATTTTAATTAACAAAAGAGGATTATAATGACATGTCCATCAAATGCCTTCTTTGTGTACTCAGTTTAGTGTAGGAACATTTTGTTTTTCAATCATTAATAAGAATGACATTTTGTACACTCTAATCAGGACCCATTACAAAATAATAGAAGACTGACCTGTTACAATGTACTTGCTATATGTATTAGAACGTGCATAGACATGAGCATACATGTACATGTACATGTATGTACACCCTCAGGCAACATCAAGATGTAGACAGGAATAAAAGCCCTGTCCTTGATAAATTGGGGTTTTCTATGTATCATGTGCATTTTTGTCACATGTACATTCACTCCATATCCTCTCACTTTTTTTCTACATTTATATCATTATCAGTTTTTTTCATGGATTTTTTTTAAACAAGTAAAGAATTACATGTACATGTACAAGTGTTTGATCAAATTTTCTTATTTTAAATTAAAGCAAACACCTTGACCAATAAAAACACCCCAAAAAATTATCATGTTTTCTCAGATCCACTGGATTCTATTGGGGAGATTGGGCAGGGGTTCAAGACGAGAAAATTGTGTACCCATGAAAATTAGAACGAGCTTTTTAGTGAGAATTTATTTGATAGTCAGATTTGAAATAATTTGAATAATTTTTTTCGAGAAAATTTTAACAAAGAATGGAAATTATTCTACATATACATGTTGCATTGCTGTTGAAGTGTTTTGTGGATGTTTAGATAGTAATACAGTCTGTGCCTTTAGCCACTAGCCCTACGCCCGAGACTAGTAAAATCAGTCTCGGGCTAGTAAAAATTTGAAGTCACTAGCCCGGTGGGCTAGTTAAAATTGTACCTTATTAACAAAGAATCTTCTATGAGGGCTAGTGAAATTGAGTTCGGGCTAGTAAAACACGGGACCTTACTAGCCCCTTAGGGCTAGTGAATGAAAAAGTTTTTGGCACAGACTGGTAATAGACCATATCCAAGTTCTGGTACAACATATTTAGATTCACCAGTTGTTGTTTGTCTGTGCTATGTTGCAGATATGTCTGACAAATGTGACAAAGAATGGACCTCAAAACTAATCTTCGTGACGTCGACGTTGTAGGCTTTATGACATGATGTTTTGTATACTGTAACATGTTGAAAAGAGGACTGATAGATCCTGATACCATATACATCATGGTCATGTAGCCTGAATATGGCTTATTGGCATAGACTGATTTCAAGTTGAAATAATCTCAACTGTCTCTTTGTTGGACAAATATTTTGCTTGTTTTGGCTCAAAATCACTGGTTAGGACTGGCAAACTAGCACATTTTGTCTCGAAGTAATACTCATTGATACAACATTTAGTGGCATAACACGTGTACATGTATAGAAGTAAATGTCATTAAACATGTTAAAGAAAGCAGATTGCAAAATCCATTATCTGTGGGAAAAATTGTTGTTAAGCCCAGCTTAACAGATCTAGAGATACAATTTACATGTAACGTACACCGGGTTATTATTGTGGGTAATAAAGGTTATGAATTTGAGTGAAAAAGTATGCAAACAATTTAAGCATTTTAATTATTTATGGATTATGAAAGTTGGCAAGTAAGGAAAAGCTGCCAGACCGAAGATAAATTTACAGGACCTACAGTTTTATGGCATAGCAGCAATGTCAATTTTTTTACCTGACATTCGGTCCTGTTGACTGATAATTTTTGCCAGACCGACTCGAGTTTTGCCTGATTTGTCCATAGGTCAGGCAGTTTTCGATATGTCTGTAATTCATTTTCAAGATTAAAGTCCATCCACAAAAATAGGCATAAATGAAAACCCTTCTAAAATTACCCACCATACGGTATGTCAAGATAAATTTGTAACCTATAAAACAAAGAACCATCCTTTTATCATTAAGAAATTGTGTTTCTAGATCTATTCATCTTGTCTCTGATATTGATTTTCACAAGACTTCATAAGACTTTAGACATGTTAGATGATCTTTAGAATCAGTAAATCTTATTAGAGTTTAGATATAAAGGCTGGCTTCTATATTATGGATTATTTGAACAAGTTCTGGAAGGTAAATTTATTTAATTTTGTATTTTACATCATCAGCACAGTGTATTTTTAAATAAATTTTATTACAAAGAAAAATCTCAATTTCAGAAAATATTTAATTTGATATTTTACGTTAGAAGACAGATACTGGGGTAACCCAAAGGTTAGAGATTTTGAAAAGATTTTTTTTCATGTCAGATATTCATATTTTTGTCAGTCCAACCTCATATTTAAGGCCACAGTATTATTTATTGTGTTTATTTAACTGATATTTACAAAATCCCAAAATTTGTGTTGGACTTAGTTGTACTGACAACTTGGACACACTAGACAAACCTGTCATTCTAGCATGTAGTTTAATTTAATTTTTCAGTAAAAACCTTTTGACAGGCACCTTTCATTAAGACTGAAAACTATTGTTTGATTATTTATACCCCCACTTTAGGGGGTGGTATATAGTGATCATGGTGTCCGTTCGTCCACCCGACTGTTCATTCGTTATTCTCTCCGCTATAGGGTACATACTTTGTAGCGACAACTACTCCTAGACAACTTCATGAAATTCATGAAATTTAATGAAACTTTCACATATTGCCATTATGCACCAGCTACATTGTGTATTCAAAAATTTGTTTGACTTGATTATTTTTATATATACTCAACAAAAAAAGTTTAGGACCATGGTTTTTCATTTCTATTACAAATGTATTAAGGTTTACAACACAGTTTAATTTGACCAAATTATGCAAAAGCCAAACAGGGCCTCGTGTCTGATGTTTTTGTGATGTCTCTCCAAAAAAGTCTATGGGGTCAACTTTCCATCTGTTCATGCATCCTTGGAAAGAAAAAATTCTGAAATTTGCATTTATTTCCTGTCAGGAATCGATGCAATGAACCCTTCTCTTCCACAATTGCTGTGTCTTGATGACTCAAAAGACGCTGTTAAGTCAAAATTTTTATTCTAAGCACCATACCCTGCACAATTTTGAAAATGACCGAAACAAGAGTGAAAATTCTTGTATGGGACAAAATGGGTACCCATATCTTAGTGCTGATTTCTTTGCCACTATTCAACAATTTTTAATGAATCAAAGTCTGAAAAGAGTTAAAAAGATTAAACAACTCAAAAATGTCAAAAACAACGGCAGAAGAATGCTGAAGGAACAAAGGAGGGAAATCCACAAAAATCGGAGTCCAAAGACATGGCCAAAACGAGAACACAGAAAACACAAAACAGACACAAAACAATGACGTTAGACAGACACAAAGCACAGAAATAGAAATCACAACATTCAAAACAAAGGCACTCACAGTGTGAACTCCAGTAAAACTGAGAGTGACATCAGGTGCTCCGGAAGGGTAAGTATGTCCTGCTCTGTTAACAGCACCCGTCACATGGTAAGTGAGGCATATATGGTTTAGAAAGATCTGTTGGGTAGCTGATTGGTTAAAGTCTTTTGCTAACCCTGAGACAAAACCAATTAAAAGTCATGGTACACGTTACTTCTCTAACATTCAAACAGTACAAGGTTAAATTTTGAAAAGCTTTTCTAATCATCCAGTATTCAAACATACATTGTAGACAAGGACAGATCAGTACCACAGACATAACTAATGAAGACAAAACTAAAATATAACTAGACAACACAAAAAACTAAAGCACTCACAGTGTGAACTCTTATAAAACCGAGAGCGACATCAGGTGGTCCGGAAGGGTAAGCATGTCCTGCTCTGTTAACAGCACCCGTCACACTGTGAATGAGTCAAAATCATGATTTTTTTGCAAAAAACGTGATTTTTTGATTTTCAAAAATGAGAATTTTTGAAAAATTGAAAATTTCAGAAAATTTTCATATTGATAAAAGTAAACACTGTGTAAAATTTCATGTTGATCAGATCAATGGTTTTGCCCATGCTTCAACACGAAAATAAAGATACATGAATTCAAATGAATGTGGCCCTGAACTTTTTTTGATGAATATATATGTTATATCTTGAATCAAATGGGGGAACGGTGGGATATGTTTTTGGGAGCTTTACAGTTTTTCTAGTTTTCTGTGTATACTGATATATGACATGTTTTGGATATACACGTGCAATATATATACAATTATTTTTTGCATTTGTCCTTTCCGTATGTACTGTTAGTGGTAAATGTCTTGAATAACTGGCATGACCTGTGTGTACTTCTTCTTTTTCAGGTAATGTAATTAATTCACCTACATTGTACATTAAGAAGAAAAGGAAAGATCATAAACCTATCTGACACTTTTTATGACCAATATGTAGACCAAGGTAATTAATGCTAAATTGATATCAATAATACAAATGTACTTGAAATTGTGGCATCTACTAGTAAATAAAACTAGAAACACAAAATTTGTAATTGTACTGGTAAAATATCTAATTTTATAGGAAAATCTCTATTAATTAGATATTTTACCTTTAGATTAGATATTTCTTGTAAAATTAGATACATGTATTGGTTCAATTACAATGTAAATTAGATATTGATGCTGTTAAATAGATATTGAAGATGTTAAATTAGATATTGATGCTGTTAAATTAGAGAATTTAACTATAAAATAAGCGATTTCGCTCCAAATAATTAGACATTTTTGTCCCATGTGGCAACCTGGAGCAGGGACATAGAAATGCCGGGTGTCCGCCCGTCCCTCCGTCCGTTTGTCACACTTTCTTGTAAGTGCTCTCATGCATACAAATTATAACAGATTTTCATGAAATTTATACCAAATGTTTATATCACTAATACCTTGGTCAAGATTGAAAATCAGCCTTGGTCAATACATTTTGACAGAGTTATGGGACTTTGAAGAAAATAACGACATGGTTTTAGCAAAAAATTTACCTTGTAAGCGCTCTCATGGCTACAAATTATGACGGATTCTCATGAAATTTATACCAAATGTTTATACCATTAATACCTTTGTTAAGTTTGAAAATCAGCCTTGGTCAATATTTTTTGACGGAGTTATGGACTTTGACGAAAATAACGACACGGTTTTAGCAAAAAATTAACCTGGTAAGCGCTCTCATGGCTACAAATTTTAACAGATTTTCATGAAATTTATACCAAATGTTTATATCACTAATACCTTGATGGAGTGTAAAGATAAGTTGCGGTTGAGACTTTTTGACGGAGTTATTGGACTTTGACCAAAATAACAACACCGTTTTAGCCAAAAATTGACCTTGTAAGCGCTCTCATGCCTACAAATTTTGACGGATTCTCATGAAATTTATAGCAAATGTTTATACTACTAATACCTTGGTCAAGTTGGAAAATCAGCCTCGGTCGATATTTTTTGACAGAGTTATGGGACTTGGTCGAAAATAATGACTCTGTTTTATCCAAAAATTAACCTTGTAAGCGCTCTCATGGCAACAAATTTTGACAGATTTTCATGAAAATTATACCAAATGTTAATTCCACTAATACCTTGGTCACGTTGGAACATCTGCCATGGACGATCCTTTTTGTACCCCCACACATTTAATTTTGGAACTGCCCTAAATGTTTGAAAATATATATTTCAATTTTATATACAGTATACTAGTATATTGCATGAGCGGCGGGAGACCCAGGAATTCCATTCTTGTACTAGTAAAATAAGGGATGTTCCTGTTTTGTATTAAATGAGAGATGTTTCAGTTAAGTTAGAGATTTTTCTGTTAAATTAAAGATTTCACCTATAAAATTGGATATTTATATAGTAATCAGCCTGTCCGTCTGTCCGTCTGTCCGTCAGTAGTTTCTATGTCGTACGATAAGTCAAGATTGCTTTGACAGATTTTTATGATTTTTTTACTCAAAGGTTAAATTGACCAAAGGAAGCTCCCTTCCGTTTTTGAGGAAAATCGAAAAATGATTTTCGTTTTTATATGAAAACGTGCATATTTGGAGAATTAGCTCTATGTCGTATGATAACTTAAGATTACCTTCAGGGATTTGAATTATTTTGATACTCAAGGTAGTTCTTGACCATAGGAAGCTCCCTTTCATTTTTGAGGAAAATCAAAAAATGATTTTTGGGAAAAAACTTTGTTTTTTTATATGAAAAAGTGCATATTTTGAGAATTAGCTCTTATGTCGTACATAACTTAAGATGGCCTTCAAGGATTTGAATGATTTTGATACTCAAGGTTGTTCTTGACCAAAGGAAGCTCCTTTTTGTTTTTGAGGAAAATCAAAAAATTATTTTTTTGGGAAAAAACTTTGTTTTTATATGAAAAAGTGCATATTTTGAGAATTAGCTCTTTTGTCGTATGATAACTTAAGATTGCCTTCAAGGATTTGAATGATTTTGATACTCAAAGTTGAACTTGACCAAAGGAAGCTCCCTTTCATTTTTGAGGAAAATTCGAAAAACAATTTTGAGGGAAAAACTTTGTTTTTATTTGAAAAAGTGCATATTTTGAGAATTAGCTCTATGTCGTACAATAAATTAAGATTGCCTTCAGGAATTTATATGATTTAGATACACAAGGTTAATTGGTCTTGACCAAAGGAGGCTCCCTTGTGTTTTTGAGGAAAATCCGAAAACATTTTTTGGAGAAAAACTTAGTTTTTATATGAAAAACAGCATATTTTGAGAATAAGCTCTATGTTGTATGATAACTTGAAATGACCTTCACAGATTTTTATAAGTTTTATGCACAGTATTGGACTTGACAAAAAGAAGGTATGATTTTGAGAAGAATCATAAAACATTTTTTGGGGAAAAAATTAGTCTAAATATGAAAAAAATTCATATTTTGAGAATTAGCTCTGTCGTTTGATATATAACTTTAAATGACCTTCATATATTTTTTCAATGTTTTGATTTGATCTGAACAGATGAGACATAAGTTGTCAAAACGGCCATATACAGAAACTATATTTACAATAACTGAGGATTTTGTTATCTATGTTTATTTCCCAAAAATTGTTATATGATTTCCATGAAATTCCGCAATCAGGTTTTGGGACACGTAAGGGGGCGTAGCCCTTTCTGACTTTGTCAGTATTCTAGTTTTTTTAGATGTGAGGTTCATTATATTGTTGAAAAAGTGTGTCCCTGAATTTATAAACATGATACTGTTTAACATGATAAATGCATGCATGTTCAACCTTAATATTTGCCTTTTCCCCAAAAAACAGAATCAATTTCTGCTAACCAGTTTAACAACCAACCACAGACTTTTGTTAGTGCTGGTACCAAGTATGGAGTAAATACACACGACACGAAGTCTCTTCAAATTCATGGTAGAACCAAGTAATACATGTACAGTAGTAGAACAGTGCTTTTATAGTTGTTCTTCATCTTTAAGTCACCATGAGGCCTTCAAAAATGAACTTTGCTCTTACCTCATAGTAAGTTCAAGATGACCCCTAGCAATGCTACATAGATGTATTTTTACCCGTAGATCCATGGATGTGTATACATAATAGGCTTGGATTCAATGCTAAAACTGAGCTGTAGTTTTAGAAAAAAATGTGAAAAATGTCAGCTTTGAACTTGCATTTTGCATGTTTTGTGTAATAATGTTACATGTATCTTCGAGTTGAGCATTAGCAACAAAAAAGTGGTATGGAACAAATAGTTTTCATACCAGGAAACACTGGAGGCACTGGCAAATAAATTCTTTAATTACATTTATGTATTATAGTGAGGGGGAGGGGGCAGGGGAGGTACATTGTATCATCCTGGAATCTCGACTTTTTTTTCTACAACCCGAAATCCAAACTACAAAGGAACTTAAAATATGATGGAATTCTGGTTCCCATTGCATTTATTTCTGAAAATCCCAGGCATATATTATAGTAAATCCTGAATATCAGACCATAAAAACTACCGATCCCAGCATCCCCAAAAAAGGTCCCCCCATTATTTGTGCATGGTCAATCTAAGTCAATCTCTAAATAAAGAAATGAAGAGATATGGAGTAAAATTGAATGAGATGTAATCTTTTAATATAGATGCTGAAATAAGAAATGCATCAATGGTGTATACACACTAAAACACCCACACTTAGAAATTGGTATATGCTTTACAGATATAATAATAATTGTGATATTCAAAATTTTCGACACATTGGCTTGAAAAAATTTGATTTCAACATTTTAGAATACAGAGGAAACTTGTATGCTTTTGTAATAATCATTAGATTTTTCTATTGTTGCAGAAAATGTGAAAGACTAAAGAATTAACCACTACAGCATCATTCAAAACCAGATTATGTAAATTTTAAGTGCTATTTAAGGTAAGAATATTAGAATCTAACACCAGCAAAAGTGTAAGATTGTTGAATCACTTAATGACCACGGGTAAATTTGATGAAGTCATGTTTTCCATGTCCATGAACTATTGAAATATAAACAGCGGGTGTCTCACACCCTTCATAGTGATCAGGTAAACTTGGATGTAATTCTCTGTGTAAAACTGATCCTATTGTTTAGAAAATGCACAATGATCAGGACTATGTGGTGAAGTTTACTGAACAGTAAAAGATTACATTCTTGCTGTTCAGTATACTTTCAGCCTCATTCTGATCATTGTGTATTGGCCTAACAATATGGTCAGTTTTACACGGAAAATTATACCTGTTTTTAGCTGATTGCTATAAAGGTCGGTGTCTAAGATAAAGGTTTTCTGAATCATGCGTTTCCAGCAGCATTTCTCACATTTATAACATTAAAGTTAAATATTTCTCCATCCAAGGTAGTAATTGACCTCGGACATCTTGACATCCAACGTCCTATTGAAACAAAGTAGATGATGTCAGAATAAGCTGCTTGACAATTTCCTGTCTTGTTCAGTGGGTATAAGACTAATAGGTGATTATACAAGACCATATTAAAGATAAGGATATCTTCCACGAGTGTGAGAAATTTTGATTTTCCCGAGTGAAACGAGGGTAAAAGACATAGAATTTCTCACACGAGTGGAAGATATTCCAACCTTTAATTTTGGTCGAATATAAGAACCTATTTCTTCCGTAAAACACAACTATCAAACGGAGAGAAAGTAAATCTTGCCATTTCTTGTTGAATGCTCAATTGTGACGTCAAATCATCCATTGAATTTATTATGATAACTATTGTGATGTCGAACAAATTGCAACGATGGATTGGACGTTTACCCGTGTAAGACAGCTTCACGGGACCCTGTCTTCTATGGGCTGTCTTACATTGGAAACGGCCATTTACGGAAGACCAGAATTTCTTGTACTCCAATCCTGAAAAACAGAAAAAGTTCAATCATTTAAGTGAGAATAAGCATTGTTGTCCTAGTACAAATCGGTGCATTATTGGATCTAAATTGCACAACGATGTGTGTTGCTCTCTGTTTTTGCTCTAAATAACAAAGAATGAGTTACAAAAAAAAGCATAAGGCCATACAAAATTAATGAATTGGTTCTCAGGCCATTTTTCATCGAAACTGATGAGGGAGGGAGATGATTTTTTTATCTTTTTATTTGCTAAAAAATAGATTAGGTAGCTTTTTACATTGTAAAAACCACCAAAAATGTGGCGAGGGAGGTGATTTTTTATTTTTATTTTATTGAAATGGCAAAAAAATTGGGTCAGTGAGGGGCTTTTTTCAAGCCTCCAACTAGATGAGGGAGGGCCTGTGAACCAAAAATTTTTTTTTCATGGCCTAATATGTTTGATTATAAAAAATAACACAAATATCAGTTCACATAGTAATATATACAATAATTAACTTTAACTTTGAACCTTTTATTGAAAACTATTTAACCCAGAAGGGTTGCAGCAAATACATACATTTGAACAGTACATTGAAACAATGACAACAAATATGAACAAAATAAAAAGCAAGACAGTATTATTTTGATACTAAAACAGTATAAGGGTCATCTTTCCTCAGTTCTATATAAATATCATATAAAATAGATGGACTTGAGTGACAGGTCAGACTATATATGACAATAAAATGCTTGGTATTTAGGCCAAAATAAAAATATTGTTTGTTTTCTCGCACGACCGACTGAGAGAAAACCCCGCCGATCTGAAAGTTTTTATCCCGTTTACTTTGTGATGTTTTTTTTTTTATTTCCGGAAAAATTTTGGGGTTATGTCCGGCTCCGGTCAGCATTTTTATAAAACCGGAAGTTCATCAATATTGATGAAAAAGTTTTCAATTCGGAATGAAAAAATCTGTCTGCTAAGTAAAAATGTCATCTACACGAGCCGAATAGTGAACTTATAGCGGCGGAACATTCCCCTTGTGTTCATATGCAGTTTCAAACTGTGGTACGGAAACTCAAACTTTGTGTGAAAACCGATGGTACGTGTATAAATACGACGAGACGTAGAACGGACGTTCTCCGCGACATTTTACATAGGGAGGACACTTTGTTTAACAAAAAAATTAGCGTGGCTATCAGTGTGTCTACCAAATAAAGGGAACTATCAATTTTGAACCAGACTTAGCAGAATAAATCGAAATTGTTTAGAAACTTGAGAAACCCATTGAAATATGAAACGTTCACTCTTAGAAGTTCGATAGGTCATGACCAATCCAGACAACAGGGCACTTGTACTGCTCCTAAAGAATCTGTCTTTACAGTCATTATGAATTCCTTCAATGCTAGAAGAGTCCAAGGATAAAATGACAGCAAACTTCACAGATTAGTTTGCATGTCTGACTTTGAAACAATGATTTTCAAGTAGGGGATTAGTTCCCTTGGTATAAGGGAAACCTTCTCCCATCTTCTCTTTATTTTATTGTTGAATTACTTATCAGTCCTGGGCGAGAGGTTGTGGTTGAAAATTGTGAAAATAAGGGGAACTCCTCCTCAATTGTTTTTTGATACAATGAAGAATTTCATCTGTCCTAGGGATCCTGTTCCTAAGGTCAAAGATGACACTAATCCTCTCTTAAACTACTTAACAAATCTTTCGACTGTGATCTTTAGATCTATATAATTTCTCGCTGATACTTAAGATTGTAGTGTTTGGCTCAGGATCAAGACATGACGTCATTGACGATCAGCTCTTGATATAGTTCAGGTTTATCGATGTACTCTTCTATTATTTCAACTGAGATTTCATAGTACTTGCTGTTTGTAAGCATGGATACAAGGTCTATTTTTCGATGTAAACTGTGACTTGTGAGCTCTCTGAACATTTCTTCTCTTGCTTCTCTATACTTTGGGCAGTTTAAGAGAAAATGTTTTGGAGTTTCTTCTGCACCGCATTTGCAAAATGGCGTGAGGGAATTACCAATGTTGTGCTGAGTGATATCTGTTTAGCCTACCATATCCTGTCCTTAGCTCAGACATGATCTTGCCTATCTTTGTGCTTGGTATATCCAGGTGGCAGGATGGAAGATTTCAGGGGCTTCATTAAACTTAATAGTTTTTTGGTAGGAAAGCAAGCATATTTTGATCCTTTTTTGCCTTGGATGAAAGGTTCATCGGTGAAAAAGGAAGAACTCCTGTTCAATTAAATTTCATGAAATTTTTATGTAAGGAACGTCCTATTTTGAGTCCTGTCAGATATGTACTTCCTGTTTGACGAAATGTGGACTTAGTTACAAAATGTTGTGAAAACATGAATTTTTTGTCGCATTTTTCTCAGCCTCTACAAGAGGGATTGATTTTAAAATTGGTATGCAGCCCCTATATGGTTAGTTGTAAGGAACTTCATATTTTGAGTCCTGTCAGATATGTACTTCCTGTTTGACGAAATGTGGACTTAGTTACAAAATGTAGTGAAAACATGAATTTTTCGTCGCATTTTTCTCAGCTTCTACAAGAGGGATTGATTTAAAAATTGGTATGCAGCCTCTATATGGTTATGTAAGGAACGTCCTATTTTGAGTCCTGTCAGATATGTACTTCCTGTTTGACGAAATTTGAACTTAGTTACAAAATGTAGTGAAAACATGAATTTTTTGTAGCATTTTTCTCAGCTTCTACAAGAGGGATTGATTTCAAAATTGGTATGCAGCCTCTATATGGTTAGTTGTAAGGAATGTCCTATTTTGAGTCCTGTCGGATGTGTACTTCCTGTTTGACTAAATGTGGACTTAGTTTCAAAATGTAGTGAAAACATAAATTTTTCGTCACATTTTTCTCAGCTTCTACAAGAGGGATTGATTTCAAAATTGGTATGCAGCCTCTATATGTTTAGTTATAAGGAAGGTCATATTTTGAGTCCTGTCTGATATGTACTTCCTGTTTGACGAAATGTGGACTTGGTTACAAAATGTAGTAAAAACATGAATTTTCTGTCGCATTTTTCTCAGCTTCTACAAGAGGGATTGATTTCAAAATTGGTATGCAGCCTCTATATGGTTAGTTGTAAGGAATATCCTGTTTTGAGTCCTGTCTGATGTGTACTTCCTGTTTGACGAAATGTGGACTTTGTTACGAAATGTAGTGAAAAAATGAATTTTTCGTGAAATGTGGACTTAATTACAAAAAGTAGTGAAAACATGAATTTTTGGTCCAGTGTTCAATGAGTGGGGGTATACCTGGTTGCCATTCGGCGACAGCTCTTGTTTGTTAGACTATGAGAGATTTTCTAATGCCCCAGCCCTGCTTCTAACGACATTGTGTAAATTAATATAAGGGCTGTGCCAGAAAAGATGGTCTGGTACCCTTTGAAGGCACTTTATGTAAATTGCTGTGGGTGGTTGCGTTTTCATAATATTTTGGTATTGTTCATATGGGGAGGAATTCTATGGGTGGTGGGGGTCAATAAAACGTGCCTTCAAAGACCTCCATGTCAATATTTCTGAAAATATAGATTATTTATGAAATTAATTATTTCTTGGAGTTGCTCCCCTTGGAACAGTCACATCAGATTTTTTATGTGTACTCTTCAACCTGCTTTTATTATTTGATGTTCATTTTTGAGCTGTCTACATACAAAACAACAAGTATCAGTCATATATAAACATGATAAAGGCATTATTTCCAAAAAAAATGTTGGGAGTTGAACAGCACTAAACTTATTCTGTAACTAATGGTGATGGTATCAATTTTTTCTCATAATGATGGATTCACATACCAAATATCATTCCAATTATGTACCAGTATTATTAAGAAAAGGTCTTGAAAATGTGTGTGAAAATAGACCCCCCCAGAGTGCAAATCTGAGTCCATTGCTCATTATAATTCAGGGATAGTCATGAAGATTTGGTAAACCAAGTCAAATGAAGGTATCAAACAAATGTGGTTTTTGGCGTTTATATTTAGATTCATTTGGGAAATTATGTGTCACCCCTTGTTCAGGTGTATTTTTTCACGAATTAACTCCAAAAAGACCTTTTATTAACACTCTTAGAATTTTTCCAGCCTGTCAAAAGGTTTTACAATGGATGTATAAAGTGACAAACTAAAAGATTTTTATTATTTTTCAGACTAAAACATCAATTACACAATGGATTGGACAAAAGGCTCACAGTATATCATGAATTTTGGAGTGGGCGTTGACAGTATATGTAGTAACCTTGGTTACGTAGAAGATGGTGTTTACATCCCATCAGATGAATGTGAAGGTATACTGCAAGCATACATCACATACTGATTTTCTAACTGCATAAATTTGTTTTAAGGCCAAAATATATATTTTTTCCCCTAAAGTTATGATGCATAGAATTAGTAACCACAAATTAAAGTACTCAAGGCATAGTGATATTTATCATAATTATATTTAATTATAAATACTAGAATCCTGCATGTGTAATACAGACGTCATGTTTCGTCCTGTATCTTTACCCCGTGATGATATCGATATCAGTCACGGCTGCTACCCTTTATTACACACCTAAAAAATCTGTATCAAAGGTCACATGTCATTTTAATTAGAAAACTACTAAGACCTTTGTTCTTTTTCAAATATATGATAAACAGTATAATATGACATGGGTAAATCCGTATTACATGCTGTATCAACCCGAGACATCAATATCATCCCGAAGGCTTGCCTGAGGGATGATATTGGTCGAGGGTTGATACAGCATGTAATACGGATTTACCCATGTAATATTCTATATTTATTTAAACCACAAAAAATGATTTCCACTAATAAAAGTACTTCCACAGTAGCTACCCACATGACACTATAATATTTTATTCAATTTTCTTAAAAAAATGTAATTGTAATTAGTCTATGACACACCCTGAATATTGCCTGTTTGATTAAGCCAAACTTTGAAAGTAGTGTTAAGTGATTTAAAAACATGCTTGTAAACATGAACAATTGTTATATTCTCTGATGATTATCCCTTCCAGGATGAAATTCCACTCAAATTCAGTGAGGGCCAAGAAGTCTATTGATCGTTTTAAGACAAATCCTTTCCCTTCTCAAAAACCATCCAATATTTAATTCAAATTTTAAGGATGTTCGCTGGTCAGTTTAAATATAACAAGGATATCAATTAAATGTGATTTTTTGTTAGAAAATTGAAAAAGAAATAATTAAAGCTGAAAAAATTGATAGGTCACCGATGAAATTTTTGAGATACAAGTGTTTCAAAAAATGGCGGGAAACTGAACTCCTCTGCATTTTTCATTGGTTTAACACGAGCAATGTTTATCAAATAATGAATGTGACAAAATAATAGCAGTTGAATAAAATTTTGTCAGAATGCTCCCAAAGATATATAAACTGAAATTATTGAAAAAATTAGGGGATCACCGAGCAAAATATTATTAAGCTTTTGAATGGATAAATCCAGAGAAGTCCGAAAATCTGACAGAAATGCATAAACATGACAAGCGAACATCCTTAAAGAAACAAATACTGACAGTCCCAGCATCTTGTTTGTTTTGTCTAGCCATACATAAAAACATCTATCAAGTGATCAAACATGTTGGAAAACATTCAACACTACTTGTTTCATACCAATATTTTCAACAACAAGAATGAAAATCGGTATTAAATTAGGCTTGAAATTAGGCTTTTCATAGATTTTTTGTACTAAGAATTGGAATTACTCATCATATTTTTTTGGATAACAATTAACAGCAAAAATTTACAATGAAAAGACAACTGATTAACCAATTGCAATGTCAAATACAGATTTTAAAGGAAACAGACATATTTTTTCCCTAAAAAATAAAGATTAAGGGTCAGTCATTTTTTTGTCCATTGTCCGGGTGAATTTGTAGTTTTAAGCAACATACAGTATCTTTCCTCTCCTTTGTGTATTGTTCATTTGTGTATAACATGGGGAAATTCAAATTTAAAAATTTGTGTTTTCAACCATAAAAAATGGCTCTTGCTTTGATTTTAATTTTGATCAGTCTTATAACAAAAAGAAAGATGTTTTCACAAATTTTTAGCACATTTCCATAAAACTTCCCTAATTTATACTGTAATCATGGTAATTATCTTTATCTTTTTTCAAAATTCCCCAAAATATTGACCAAATTACACATAATTATTGTCCATTTTCAATATTTATGAAACATTCTGAAAATAATGTAATGTAATGCATGTCATGTCTAGTAAACATGCCCAATCAAATTTGAACGTTGATGCTTCACTATCCTACACTTTCTAGAGAAACAATCGGCCAAATTGGACCTTTCATCCAGAAATTGAAAGTATTGTTTAGAAGTAAGAGGGATACAGCCTGTCATAGCCAAAGTAACTGATGATGTTGCAGATCAATGGCAAACTAAATGTCAGCATGAGAAGTAATCAAAATCCAGAATAACTAGGACGTGCAACTGTGGCCAGGCTCTTCCTGTCTCCAGACAGGATGATCTGGAACAACAAACCCTCTTCTGTCGCAGGTGACCCAGATAATGACACTGTTGACACTTTTGATGTTGTAAATGCAAGCATTCAGCAATTAATCCAGGAAGATCCAAAAACTGAAGAAATGAGGATAACCTCTTTGGCTATTGGCAAAAAGAATGGTAGCAAACACCAGAGGGTCATACTAGTATCTAAGTGCCACCCCAAACCATCTGAGGGTTACACAGGCAACTATACTTTTAAAAATCGGACTGACTCAAGAGAAATCAGCAAAGGAAAGTTCTTCGTGGTTTCTGGTACCCAAAGTATAAATAACTTGCTGCAGCAGACTTTTCTGTTTGAGATATCAGACAGATATTTTTTTCCAGTTTTTGGATTAGTGTCTATCCAAAGGATAGAATTCTATCCTATGTTACAACCCAGGTGACCAACCTCACGCAATCAAACATTAGTGATCATACCCATGCTAAAAGAATCCTTTTCAGGAAACCCCGTACACATCTTTCTGATCTCATAAAAAACTCTGACACTCAATAGTCTATTTTCATTGAACATTAATTTGATTGCCCGAACTTTTCAACACTTAAATGGTGCAGGAATTCATTAATTAATCATAGAATGAATTTCCCATTCATAAAATTTTGTGTGCAGATGTATGAATATGGAAGACCGATGCCTTTATTTACATTTGTATGAATGGCCTTAACGTACTTCCCAGGAACCGTCAATGAAACAATGTGGCTGTTTTGAAATAAATAATAAAAGAACAACGCATTGGAAATAAAAAATTAAATTCATTAGCCGTCGAGAACAATAGTCCATTATTTACAATCTACGGAAGATGTAATGTTTGTTTACATTTCTAGTTATCAGTGAATGGAAAAGTACAGCTGTTCCACGTTGGCTGTTCCATTATCCTTTTGCAGTGTCTTCTCCGAGGTCCGCTTTCGGTATACATGTAATGGCCCACTCAAAACAAAATATTGAAGAAGTCGTACATCGGTAAATACAAAGTATTACCTGGAAAAAGTTGTCAAGGTGTATATTCCGAAACAGACGATATTTTGCAACGATCGGGGTTGGAATTGACTAAATTCGAAATAGGATCTGGCAGGGGTGTTGATCTGTTCAGCGATTGCTGTTCGTCCAACAATGTTCAGTCCGGGGTGTTGCGTGTTAATTGCTGTTGATCAGAGTTTGGTCAAACAAAACTTGAGATAATGTCATTTGAATATTTACAATGCATAACAGTCATTTTTCAATTGCATGAGAATGTATATCATAGCGCGAATTGAGATGCATTTTTGCACAAAGAACTTGGCACAGATCATCGTTTTCATGTCTTCGTGTGTTTCTTGGACGAATTATTATCTCCATAAAGAGCAGGGTATTGCTGCTCAGGTCTATTCAGCTTTTGCCTCTTGTCAGCATTCACAAACCTTTGTTAAGTCTATGTTGAGTGTACAGCAGGGAACCCATAATATGTCACGAATAGGTTTCTGGTATAAAATCAAAATTCTTTGAATATTTGTCTCTAATGGTTT
>MJUU01042799.1:102118-114753 GCA_002080025.1 Modiolus philippinarum
AAAAAACTTTAACCTTGCCTCTAGAAGGTAGGCTTTTAGTTGTAGGATGTTCATATTTAGTATGTGACTTCCTTATGATGAGAGCTTTCTTCTGATACCATACTTGTAGACATTTTAACCTTGACTTTGCCTGGAGGGCAATTTGTAAAAAACTTTAACCTTTCCTCTAGAAGGTATGCCTTTAGTGGTAGGGTGTTTATATTTGGTATGTAACTTCCTTATGGTGATAGCTTTATAGTGGTACCATACTTGTAGACATTTTGACCTTGACTTTGCCCTGAGGGCAATTTTTTTTAAAAACTTTTACTTTGCTTCTAGAATTAAGTTGTTTAGTGGTGGGGTCTTCATATTTGGTATGTGACATTCTTTTGATGAGAGCTTTCTAATGGTACCATATTTGTAGACATTTTGACCTTGACCTTGCACTGAGGGTATTTTTAAAGACTTTAACTTTGCTTCTAGAATTAAGTTGTTTAGTGATAGGATGTTTATATTTGATATGTGACTTTCTTGTGAAGAAAGCTTTCTATTACTTCAAATTTATTGTACATTGAGGTTACTGGAATCCCCGGCGAGCTATGTTGTCTTCTGACAACTCTTGTTACTTCTCATTTCAGAAAACTTAACAGAGCTGTTGAGAAACCTGAAGGAAGAAAACTCAATGCAGAGAACGTATAGAAGACAATTATGTTTTTCTAGAGTTGTGGAACTGGTAAGATGGTTATAAAATTTTCAGATTGTTGTGATAAAAGCTACTTTAAGGTGGATTGACAATAATGCAAGGCGCATCAGATTTTTGCATATTGCGAAACATGAAACAGATGCAGCGTTGACTTGATTTTCAAGCTGGAATGTCCTTTTCTCTGCCTTTTCATTGTAAAGTCATAATAAATTGACAAATATGAAATGTCATACTTTATTCACTTTGTCGCAAATTAACTCCCTTATCCGATAAATATTTTCTATTTAGTAAACTAGATAAAATATTTTGCTCTATTAAAGTATAACATATAGGTATTTTCAGGTCAAAGAGAGCTTAGGTGTGTCGTTCGTTAAAATTAAAAATAAGAAAAATCTATGTGATAGTTATTACATTTGAAAGCAAAACAGTAAGAGTTCCCGATATATTCTTTGTAAATATTTGCTGAAAATTGCCGAGTTTTTCAGAGCCTTAAAAAAAAAGATTATCGTTGACAAACCATTTTTGTGTCGCCTGCTGTAAGCAGAGTCGACACATAGAGATTCTATCTGTTGTCTTACCTCATCGTCCTGTTTTTGTATCTGCAACTCCTTCATAACTACAAGTCTGATTCCAACCAAATTTTCAGCACATGTTGTTCACCTGGTGTAATTGTGCACCTGATACTTAGAATTTTGGTTTTATAGATTTTAGAGGTTCACAGAGCCAAAATTGCTCATTTGTTTATCTTGTTTGTTAATCCACAACTATTAGTCAGATTCCAAGCAAACTTGTAAAATATGTTGTTAACCTGGGGTAGTTGTGCTCCTGATACTTGCAATTTTAGAGCTAGGTTGACAGAGCCAGGGTAGCTAATTGTTAATCTGCAACTCCATCACAACTATAAGTCAGATTCCAACCAAACTTGCAGGATATGTTGTTTACCTGATAAATTGTGCATCTTATGCATTAAATTTTGATTTTACAGATTTTAGAGGTTTCCTGATCCAAAATTGTTAATTTGGTTTGTTAATATGCAACTTCTTCAACCTGTATGTCAGATTCCAACCAAACTTTTACTTTATATGAAAAAGAAAGGAAATGGAGTATATGTCAAGGAGACAACATCCCATATCCAGGTTAAAACGACCAAAAACAAAACATCTAGGGGTCACCATATGGTCTTCAACACAGTGAGGAACCTCAAAACCTTATGTTGTTTATCAGATCTGTTTATTTGCATTAAGGGAGTACGAGTGTCAGAAATTTTGTAACTAGAATTAAAATTCTGACCTTTTGTTTTGAATAGCACTACTAATGGAACAACTTGAGCAAAAAATTTTGAAAATCCATATAGGAAGTTTTGAGATACAAGACGTCAAAATTTTGGCGGGAAACAGATCTCTCTAGAGTTTTCCTTCAATTTGCATAAGATGTTTATAGGCCTTTAAATATGTGAAATTATAATTGGAAGTTAATTAAATTTTATACACTGTCTATTTTATGTATTTTTAAGTGACTTATGACCAAGAACATGTGATCCATGTGCAAAAAATTTTAGCACTGTTTGAATGGATAAAACCTGAGGATATAGAATGCTTCTGAAATCTGAGGCTCGTACTCCCTTGAACTTAAAATTTTGTTTATACAGATTTTAGAGATTCACTATAAGCCAATATAGCTTAAATTGCAAAAATCCTTCAAAACTATAATTCATATTCTAAACAAACTTTGCAGAAAAGACATGTTTTTCTCCTGATCTAGACATGCAACTGATACTTAAAATTTTGATTTGACAGATTTAGAGGTTAACTGAGTCTAAAAATATTTTCAAGATACTAGCTGGAAGAAACACACATATATTTTTATGGCCTCATTGAACCTTGAATATGTCATGTGTATGTATGCATCTCTGATGCCATGATACAGCTAAAATACTTCTAGAAGTTGATTTAAAACCAATACAAAAAAAACCCCAAAATAATTAAAATTTAATATGTAAAATATTATTTGCACTGAAATGACACTGTTCAAATTGTTTACCTCTATTGATTACTGGTGAAGTTAAAGGAACTCCTTAATCAGTATTGAAATTAACACCTTTTAACAAGAAGCAGCTGGACTGTGAGTGTACTTGAAAACCCCATTGCCATTGACAATTCCTTGATTACAAAATGCCAAATGACTTCAAGTGTACTGCATGTGGACAAAATTGACTAAATTTTCTTAATTTTCCTATGTATTACCTTTTTATACCCCGCCACACGTAGTGGCGTGGTATTATGTGATACCCTCAGTCGTGTGTCCGTCTGTCTGTCCATCCCCCAAAGGTTTCCGACTGATAACTTTTGAACGGAATAATATACAGTCTTCAAACTTGG
This sequence comes from Modiolus philippinarum, assembly GCA_002080025.1. NCBI lineage: Eukaryota > Metazoa > Mollusca > Bivalvia > Mytilida > Modiolidae > Modiolus > Modiolus philippinarum. The sequence continues at coordinate 105,179 of MJUU01042799.1, forward strand.
TATGTAGCTTGTTCACCACAAAACTCAGGTTGAGTTCAAATATGGGTTCAGAGGTCCAAGGGGTTCTGGAATTATGCCCCTTGATACTTCGTAATTTTGTGAAACGTGGCAGGGTATCATGTAATCCACCATTACTATTTTTTACTAACGGATATATGTATTTCATATTCAAATTGACTTACTTTAAAACAGTCTCAAAAAATAATTTTTTTGGCAATTTTTAAGAAATTTCAACTGTTTAAAAGAAATTTCCAGTAATTTAGAAAAATTTTATTTTCCCTATTGTCACAGTTGAGATACAGATTGAATTTTTTTATGTCACAATGTAATATAGGAATATGGTACATGTACTGTAAAACAGGTTAAATTCGCAACAGGACATTTTCACGAATCTGATGCTTGACAGATATTCATGGAATGATGAATTCACTGGTTGTCCATAGACAAATGATAAATTCCTGTTGAGATTATAATAATCAGTCATGGTCTCAAAAATTGAGACAGGACAAATCCACCCAAGGGTTTACATTTTCCAGTCAGAAACGAGGCTTGCCGAGTTTCTGATGATAGAAAATGTGAACCCGAGGATGGAATTGTCCAGTCTCACATTTTTTTACATGACTGCTTATTTTTCTCACATTTCTCTGCCAAAAATTAGAAAAAATAAAACATGGCTGCCAATACACGAAAATCTTTTCTCTGAAACTAGGCAACGCAGCAAAAAATAAATTGCATAATTGACAAGATTGCATGTGTTTTGGTTTTGTACTAAAAGTACAAAACTATAAACTAGAATCTTAAGCGTAGTTATTCATTGGTTTCTAAAATGAAGCGGTATGAAAAAATTCGACGTTGCCTACTATTCCGAAGAAGAAGTTGTATTTTTTCAGACGTTTCAATATTTTGACATGACGTTGTTTGCATTGTTCCGTCAAGGTTGGTCATGTAATGTGAGATGCATGAATCTCACAAGGGTATCTCACATTGGATTCTTGTGTCACACACGTACAGAAATGTGAGAAAATATGAATCTAACACGGGTGGGTTTGCGAGACAAGGAATTCTCCCACTTCGGACAAGGAAATCCACTATTTTCGCGGTGAAAGATTTTTCTGTCTTACACATGGGGTGTAAGACAAGCTACCCGCGTATATTCCCGCCAGTTTTTATATCATATCAAAATACTCAACCTAGTCCACATGGATAGAAATTTTTATAATTAAAAGTATTAAATAGTATTTTGACAACCTTAGAACAGCAAAATTTGAATAAAAACACATCATAAATACCTAAATCGTCGGCACTGAAATAACCCCGGACTTGGACGTGTGCTCCATGCTTTATGACGTTGTGAAAAGGGAAGTAATTTATTGATGTCAACAATGGCATTTCGAAGGTGATATGTTTGATTTTTTGGATGCTGAGGGGGAGAAACATAATCAAACACCAATGAGAGGGTCAGACAAAAAATCTCAGACACCCTCCGGTAAGATTTCTAGCATCTCGGACTCGGCAAGCTTCGTCCAAGTACTTGAAATCTTACCCTTGGGTGTCTGAGATATTTCTGTCTGACCCTCGACCTAGTGTTAGATTCTTATAATCGCACACACCCAAGGGCAAGATTAAGGTTGTCTCTGATGAGGCTTTGCCAAGTCAGAGACTACCTAATCTTGTCCGAGGGTGTGTGAGATTAACCTCGTCTTGCACACCCATCCGTATTTGATTTATTTTCTCACCCTGCCAACAGGAATGGACAATATGCTCATTTGGACATTGGACATCATGTTCTGTTCTATCAAGTGTAATGATGGATGTATATTGACACTAAATAACTCAAAACATAATACATTACACAATTATGTTCTTGGCTTACTCTGGCTTTTCATTAATGTTTACATAAATACACTGCAGTCGTTGATCTGAAATTTGACCATAGTGACGTATGTTACTTACAGGAGTTATGTCTCCTTTAATGACGTCATAAGATTCGAGAGCGGGATTTTTGAATGTTGTGTATGTTATTATTCAGAATATTATTTGGTACACTAAATATGGTGTCAAGAGTTGAAGACGCAGTTTTATAAATTCGATGTTGTTGAAAAATGTGTTTATTTTAATGGAAAAACAAGAAAACAAGTGCAATTATGAATGTCAAGCAGATACAAAAACCGCGGGAAAAAGATCGTGTAGGTGTTCTCACCAAGGTGATTGGGTGAGACGGAAAATGCGTGGGTGAGACCGAAAAATCTCACACAGACATTGGCTACATGGAAAGCACTACATTTTTTCACTTGGTCCTGTTTATAGTATTATGTTTTCATCCACATCAAAACATAATTAAATAAATAAAATATTTGTTAACATTATTTTAAGGGGATTATACTCAATTTGATTTCAACTTCCACAAATTATGGTATATTAACTGGTAAAGGTTTAAAGTTTTCAAAAAGTCTGAGCCATCAGATGTTTGACACCATTTACTTCTATGTATAACATTTCGGCACACTATGTATAACATTTCGGCACAACAGAGTTCGTCTTTAAATGAATGCTCCAGTTCATTAAAGACAAATTCAACGGAGTCGATTTATAACTATGAAACTACAGGTTACTGGATATGAAATATTCGCCAATTTGATAAATTCACATGAAACGTTGGTTCCAAAAAAATGTTAATATATCATGCTCTAGAATATATCTGGTTTATAGTAAATGTTTACTTTGATATTTTTGGTTTGTTTTTAAATTCAGACCCTATGTCTGTCTGTTTGTTTGTTTGTCTGTTTGTTCACAAACACTTACATTGGGTATATCTTTTGAATAGTAAGTGATATGGCTTTCATATTTTGCATGTGTAACCAGAATTTTGGACCTTGTGACCTTGACCTTGACATGTGATGGACTTTTGGAATAAAATAATAAACTTTAACATTGGGTATATCTTTTGAAAGGAAAGTGGTACATGTGCATTTTTATTGGTAAAACCTTTTAATTGGTACCAGAATATTTGACCGTATGACCTTGACCTTGGCCTGTGAACAACTGCATAAAAACATTGAATATATCTTTTGAATGGCAAATGATGTGGCTTTCATATTTTGCATGTGTATTCCTTATGGCAAGACCTTTTAGTTGACAACAGAATATTTGACCTCTTGACCTTGGCATATGACCATATTCGAAAACTTTGTGCAATCTTTTAAATGGTTATTGGATAAAGGGAGATAAGGCAAATTGATATGAGGAATGTCTGTAATATTTTGATGATACTGCATCAGATTTAAGTTTACTCTATATATATACATTGTACTCTATATGAGAAAATTATAATTTCTGGAGAATATAATAATATCTCTAATGCAATCAAATGATCAAAAACTGAGAGCACTGATCTGATACAATTGAATAATCACTGATAGACAGAAGCACAAAAGAGTTAATTACAGAGGGGATGCAAAAGTTGTTTTACTTTTTGATAATGCCTTAACTGCAGTGGGGTCCTTTGGGTAACTTTTGTGTTTGCATCCAAACACTATCATCACTTTTCATGATTTAACTTTTCCATTGATGCCAGAATTTATAAATACAAACGTGTATTAATTTCTATTAATAGCACATAAATTTCTGTTTTTCTTCTTGACTGCTACACAGGGGCATAAGTGTTTCATAAAACACATCTAGTTATGAGAATGACTTTGAAATTTTACACTAGTTATCACAGTTCATTGAAATTTGGTTTGCAGTTACATCAGCATCAGTACAGATCATTTTATGGAGTGTTTTTGTCTTGCCCCCCCCCCCCCAACACACACACACACTACTTGCTCCACTAATTTTGAAATTATCCACCGTTACCCCAGATCATGGCCATTAATTACCATGTAGTCATGCATGAATGATCACATCAAGGTTATTTGCTAGCAGATACTTAGAAGGCACAGTTAATGACCTAGATTGTGTTACAATGCCTGCTGATTATATATCAATATGCAGATTCAAGTGATACATGGGGCAGGAGAGACCACACCCAGATGATGGCCCTTACCCTAGTCATGCATGAATGATCAAATCAAGATTTTAGATAGCAGAAACATTTGTACTTTAAGACGTAATTTTTGCTACAATTGGCTGCTGCCTGTAGATCAATATGCAGATTCAAAGGATAGATTTGTCCGGTACAATAGTTTATAAGAATTATTATAAGAATATTGTACTAAAAATAAAAACAAAATTAGATAAGAAAAAACATTTAAAAAATGAACAAAATAAAAATATTTTTTGCACTGCCCACTGCTCAAAATCTCTTGAATACTGGTGAAGTTAAAGAAAATCAAAATTAACACCTTGTTACAAAAAACAGATGGACAGCTGTGTACTTGAAAACCGTGTTGCCAATGACAATTGTTTGATAACAAAATTTTATCTGACTTCAATTGCTGCCTGTTGATCAATATGCAGATTCAAATGATAGATTTGTCCAGTTACAACAGTTTATAAGAATATTGTACTAATAAAATTGCTCAACTTACTATAGAATATAGGTTGAATTTACCATTTTTGAGAAACAAGAGGCTCAAAGTGAGTTGAATGGAAAAAAAACGAATTTCTAAATTTTTTTGTCAGATTTTGATGCATTTTTAGTAGTTTTCTTATGGCATGCTCGAACAGAACAATTAAAACTATTTTGAATAGTCTAAAAGGACTATATATAGTGGTAAAAAAAAATTAAACATTTTCATGGACTTGGATGCAATTTTATATTCAGAATACTTCTTGGCATCACTCACTTTGTGTTGCTGGAGTTTTCAGACATATTTTAGGTTGGTCTTTACTATGTCCACAGTCACTTTTTGTCAAATTTTGTCTTTGTTCAATATGCTGTGGTCCTATCATGCGAGCACTTTGTTTAGCCCCTGTATTGGGTCATTTCTCAGTATAATGCATTCTAAATCTTTCCTGGACAAATGGTTTTAAGTGAATAAACTTTTTCTTAGATAATGTTTCTTTTGCACAAAATAAGTTCTTTTACCCCTCAACAAAGTTCTATCCTTAATTGTACATCTTTCGATCATTCCCCAAAAAACATTTTGGGGTACACCAAGGGACCAATGACAGTTCAAGATTGAGGGGTTTCAAGCTATTGAGGTAAAACTGTGTTTAAACTTGAACAAAGGATGAAAAAAGGGTTTTAGACAGCCATGGTGTTTGAAATTTGCAGTTTGAGCCATAAAAGATCAGCTGTACATTAATTATAAAGCTTAAATAAGTTTGGGTGAATAAAAATGACAGATTTTTCTGTTATTAAGGCCACAGTTTTTGTATTTTTAGTTTAACGAAAATTTCAGACAATGATCATTGGTAGGTGGACAGGGAAAAAATAAAATAAAAAATTTCAACGGATCATTTCATTTTTTCATAAATTAGAGCTAATTCAAGATTGTGATGACTGGGTTTTTTGAAGATGGTCTCTAAAGTTATAAATTAATTAAATAATGTTGGAAATAAATGAATTAGGTTAAGTACCTCTAAAAACTGATCTAGAGCACAAAGTGATGTTTTTTTTAAATCAGGTATGCATAAATTTTTCTGCATTAAAAAAAACAGGGTTGGAGGGAATAAAAAATAAAAATTTAGCAATTTTCAATTTTATTTTTTTCTAATTTGCCAAAATTTGGGGTCGGTCGGAGTTGTAAAACTAAAGATAAAAAAAAATAATGGCCTAAAAGTTAATTATATACACTTCAATACTTTTGGTAAAACTCAATATGTCACCATTTTTTTTTTCGACAGAAACTTCCGAAAATTAAAGCAAGACTGTGACCTCTTTAATATGTCTATAAAGGGAGGACATACAATTTTAGTTTTTTTTGTATGAATAAAATGAGATTTTTGAAAAAATGTTGTATATAAGTTGTGAAAAAATAACTTTGGAAGAATGAAATAAAAAATAGGGGTATTCGATTATATTTTTTAAAAATCTTATTTTCCTTAATCATTTCCTCTTTATACATTTGTAAATGAAAATTTTTTCAAAATGTGACATACATTGTATTATGAACAATTACAACAAAAATCATGAAAATGTTGCTTTATTATTTTTTTATTATCACTTAACTAGTTAGGATAATTTTTACAACATTTTCTGGTAAATTCCAATTTTCATTAGATGTGCAAGATGGATGTGCAGTTTCAGACAGCAGAACAACCTTGAGCAGAAAAAAACACACACAAAAAAAGCCAATGAAAAATAATTGACAAGACATTTAATTTTATACCAATGTGTTTATTTTATTTTTCTCTTAAATGTGCTAATTTTATTTCTCGTCTCTAAATCAATTTACAGACCAAGGGATTGGTGATTTCATAAGTAAGGACAGGTATATTATTCCTTGTATATTATTAACACTTTCAAGTTATTGGCAGGTTGTTGCATAGTTAATATTATACAATTTCAGAAAAATACCAGCCATCTTTTTGTAAAAATTTGAAATGGTGATGATTTTATATTGGCAGGATATTATACCCTTGATAAAGTATCTGAGAGATCAGCCAGAAGTATTCAGTGCTGCAATAAGGTAAGCGATTTAACCCTTAACACACTTCAGAAAAATTTGGGGACCTACTGTTTTCAAATGTTTGCAAGTTTATGCAAATAATATGCAAATGAGCTAAAATGTTTGATAACCATAAAGCAACTATAGGTGAGCACGGGTTGGGTGGGGAGGACACAAGTAGAGAGGTGGGGGTGGATGGGCAGGACACAAGTCGAAACACGGGTACCCATGGAAAAAACATGAGTGGAAACCCCATGGAAAAAACACAAATTTTGGTCATTTTTCTTTCTATTTATTGTCCTGGAGGACAGTATGACATTGATAGGCCTAGTCTGTTGTGGTGTTTGAAAGGATTCAACATATCTCTGTACACTGGCCTCCTACTTTTGTTTCTAGGTAGGCTAGGGTCTGTCATTGGGCTAGGTATGGAATGTCACCCAACCAAAAATCTTCAAAATTTACGATTTTCAGCTTTGAATCGCCAAAGTACCGGAAGTACGTTTCAGATATCTGTAATTCTGTCACAAACGTCAGAGAAGACACATAATTTTGAATATGTGCAACATTATTGTCTCAACAGGGATCATAGGTATTGTGTTATATGTGAAAATAGGTTGCCTACCCCACCAAAAAATGACATTTTAAGTTCCTGTCCTTTCCAGTGCCTATTCTTTTCAGGAAACAAGGTACTAAAATCCGTCAAAGCTGTTATAAACTGGTCTGACATTGCAGCAAGACTTCCAATCCTTAAAATTAACCCCAGCAGGATGACTTTTCCATGTATGGAGGGCGGTCAGTGACAGAAATGGGAAGACAGTCTCAAAAATGACTTAATGTTGCGTAGTAAGGGTTAATTGTCTTTTTAGATGACCGCAAAAATTTTGCGGTCGCATAATGGTGTGGCATTGGCGTCGGCATCATCCGTTTCGTCGGCGTCTGTGGACAGCAAAACTTTGGTTCTAATGGACGGATCATTTTCATATCTTAGTGTGATGTTTCTTGGCACATGGGTAAACTGAGGTTTTATTTTCAGTTTTTGGCCCCGTCTGTTTTCGAGAAAGGGGCCAAAAAGGGGTGAAATTGGTTGTTTTCACATATTTCTCTGTGGAATGTTTACGATTAATCAGATTTTGATGGCATTTCTTTCAGTGTGCTTCTAAGGAAATTTCCAATCAGTAGTTTGTCAACGGATTTCACGTAGCATGTACCATTCCCAAGATAAATGGGGCCGTTAAGGGGCAAATCTTTTTAATTTTTAGTCCGATTTAAATGCAATTTTTTCAGGATTCCATATGAAAAATTAGCACAGAGCACTACTATTAGATTTTTGGTAACACGTTTCCGAAACTAGTTATGAGGGGCCGAACAGGACCAAAATTGCAAATTTGCAGATTACCAGGTGCCTAAAATTTTTATTTTTCAACAGATTTCAATGGGATTTTTTTCTTTTCTTTGGATTCCTCTTGATATAAGCTTTCGGCAGTATGTCAACATATTTGGCGTAGCTATTTCCGTTTCCGAGTTACAAGGGGGGCAAAGGGACCAAAATTGCAAATTTACAGATTACCTAAAAATTTTTATTTTTCATATGATTTCGACAGGATTTTTCTTTTTTGATTCCTCTTGATATAAGCTTTCAGTAGTATGACAAGGGATTTGGCATTGCTCTTCCCGTTTCCGAGCTATAAGGGTATAAAGAGGCAAAAACTTAAAGTTTGCAGATTTATACCTAAAATTTTTATTTTCCCTCAGATTTCGATGGGATTTTTTCTTGCGATTCCTCTTGATATAAGCTTTCAGTAGTATATCAATGGATTTAGCGTAGCTTTTACCGTTTTCGAGCTATAAGGCCCCAAAACTGCAAATTGGATCACCTAAAATTGTTATTTTTCAATGGATTTCGATGGGATTTTTATATGACCGCAAAAATTTTTGCGGTCGTATATTGGTATGGTGCTGTCGTCGTCGTCGTCATCGTCGTGGTTGTCGTCGTCGTTGTTGTCGTCATCTGTAGACACTTTAGTTTTTGGTCAATAACTTTAGTTCCAGTATATCAATCCTTGTGAAATTTTAACATAATGTTCTTTGGTACAAAAGGAAGGCTTGGCTTAGTTTTGGTCATTGTGGCCCCACCTGTTTTTAAAAAAGGGGCCAAAAAGGGTTAAATTGAGTGTTTTCACATGTTTGTCTGTAGAATCTTTGTTATTAATCGGATTTTGATGGGGTTTCTTTCAGTGTGCTCCTGAGAAAATTTCCAATCGGGAGTATGCCAACAGATTTCACGTAGCATGTACCGCTCACGAGATAAACTTTTTATTTTAAGTCCGATTTTGATGCAGTTTTTTAATGGATTCCTTGTGAAAAATTAATATGGCGCTCAGCTATTAGATTTTTGATAACTTGTTTCCTTTCCCAGCTATGAGGGTCCAACGAGGCCAAAATTGCGAATTTGCAGATTATATAGAATTTTTATTTTTCATCGGATTTCGGTGTGATTTTTAGTCCCCTACCGCCATCGCCGAAGGGGACTTTAGGTTTGCACTTCGTCAGTCCGTCCGTCAGTCCGTCACACTCAAGTTTTCCGGACTTTTTTTCTAAACCGTTCCACATATTGACCTAATATTTGGTATGTGAGTCTACCATCATGAGTAACAGATGCAGTTCGTGTTTGGTTCCGGTCCACTGAGTTTGGACTGAGTTATGGGACTTGGACTTTGACTATTTTGGCAAAATATCAGTTTTCTGGACTTTTTTTCTAAACTGTTCCACCTAATGAGCTAATATTTGGTATGTGAGTCTACCATCATGAGTTACAGATGAAGTTTGTGTTTGGTTCCGGTCCACTGAGTTTGGACGGAGTTATGCAGGGAAAGAAATTAGCGGTCGCCCAGTCGCCCGTGGCCCCTAGATTTCCGGCTGGGCGAACGTTTTTCCTAGTCTTGCTCGCCCAGTTGGCGACTAGACAATTTTGAAACAGTTGGGTAAACGTGTGATAACGGGTATTTCTAAAGAATACAGTGC
>MJUU01042807.1:723-13758 GCA_002080025.1 Modiolus philippinarum
GCACAACAAGAACTGTACGTCCGTCCGTACATCGAATTGAGGTTTGTACTCCTTTAGTCAAAAATAGACTTAAATTTCAAGAAAATATTAGTTTTGGGATGATAAATAGAGTGTCCTCTATCTGATTAAAACCAACCTTGGTCACCTCAAATTCAGTGTGTATATGTACAGTAAAGCTTTAGTGGATTGGTAATTTTTCACGAAAGTGGAAATGAGTGGATTTGATTGTTTAATTTTGTTTTCCACTCCAAACCTCTTAACTGCCTCACCTTTAATGCTATGAAAGTAAATAAAAGTGTGGTAATTTAGTGATATGGTGGAATTGAGTGGTTTTGGGTGGATATTTTGCATGGAAATTAGTGGAAATATTTAGGGGATGCAAGGAAATTCACCAATTCACCATGGCTATACTGTGCTGAGCTGTTTATTAACAAAAAAGCCTATGTCAAAGCGAAACTTTGGGATATCATCATCACACTTTTTGACTTTTAGTATTTGGCGTCTCTCTTTTACAACAAGAACGGGAGATTTTTTACATAAAAGGACTTTAGAATTGTGGGGTGTATTCGGCTTGAAGTTTATATTCTTAGGTCAATAGACGTCAAATTACATGCAAGCACCGTTTAAAAAGAGACAAAAATAAGCACTGGTCTACAATACATTTCAATCACAGACTAAGAAATAAGCATTTTCATTCAAATAATATTTAGAAGTAGAATTTATGAGATGCTGCATCATTATTTTCTTGTCTATTCGGGCTTGAAATATGTATCCCACAATTTTAATGAACTTTTCGTGTCATTTCACCAAATTTACTTTGTAGCAATTTTTATTCTATTTCTGAAACATCCCCGCCCAATTGCAAAACTAAAAAAACGCCCAATTGAAAATACTTGCAGTTCAAAAAAACCGCCCAATTGAAATGCGTCCATTTTAAATTCATGACTTGTTTTAATAATATACTTTTCAGTTAAATTGTTGTATAAACAATCAAATAAGTTAATTGATCAGTGTCAGTATTAATTATAGGTTAAGACCAATTCTAACATGGCTCTGGGACTAATATAACAGGGATTTGAAACATTAACATTTCTTACAATTTTGGTGTCTCAGCAGATTTACCTGTAAATCGCCGTATTTTTTTTTTTTAGCATTTCTCTGTTGAAATATAGGAAAGTTTTAGTACACTTTACAGCTACATTTTTTCACCGATTTTAATACTTGAACACCATTTTATAGAAAAAAGATTGCTGAAAATCATAGTATATTTTTGTAAAATAAATTTATTGCAAAGTACACAAACTTTGCTCTTAAACTTGGATAATTTTGAATTTTTTAGAAATATACCACGAAATTTTACACTTCATGACGTTTTTTTCAGTACACTTTCTATTTTCCCCAAAATATTTAATGCTACAAAATTTATATGATTGAAAAGATGAAACTTCGATGCGAATCGTGGTATATTTTTCTTGAAATTTAGTTGTAAAATACACAGGGAAAAGTTTAGTGTTTGAACTCAAAAATTTGTTTCTAAAAATTGCATGAGCGTGGTCACATCAGTCAAAATTTATCAGCACTGTTAAAAATCTTTCCTGCATAAATTATATATGACTATAAACCCAATACAAAGAGCTTTATACTGATAAAATTTCGTAATGGTAGGATGGAATTTGACAGGTAAACTAACGAGTTAAAGTTAGCCAATTTTCTTGATTTTCATTGATCTGACGCTCATTAATCATCGATAATTGTCATTTGTTTATTGGACGGTTTCTCGATAATTTTACGACCTCTAAACACAAGAAAACAACCCCTGGTGCATTTATTACCCATTTTTAATTAGGATTTCATTGTTGTGTGAATGAAAATTTAATGTTGTAAATATACGATAAATCAGCTTTTCGGTAATTTTTTTAGAATCATTTGAATTTTATGTTGAGTAAATCAAAAGTTGTAGCCGAAAATCGTAGCCTGGACACCGCTTTTAATTCGATCAAACTGGTTTGTAAAATAGTTTCATATCCCTGTTATATTAGTCCCAGCATGGCTCTAGTAAATCGTCAACAAGTTTAATAATCGATAATACTTATACTTCGCGCATGCGCAAATGATATTGGAATAAGAGCAAAAGGCACGCAAAACAACCCTGTTTTTTATTATTTTGTTTGTCTTAATTTGTGAAGGAAATAAATGTTAAGCATATTTTATAACTAAATCATGCAATTCAGACACGTAAATGTGTATTGTTTTGCTTTCTTTCATATTAGAATCGAAATTATTCAAGGCAGGTATATATGGTTACTGTCATTTAACCATGGGTTGGGCCTTTATATTCGTAAATTTAACCCCTCGCTAATGCTCAGGGTTAAATTCGAATATAAAGGCCCAGACCCCGGGGCGGGGGGGGGGGGGGGGGAANGGGTCCCAAAATTGTACCCGAATTACTACTAGATTATGATCGAAATTCATACCCGAATAAATACTGCCCTTAAATATGACACCCATAAAAATACTAATGTAAAATGTAAATTTATTGTTTGATTAGAAGAAAAGGGGGTGAATTCTAAAATATGGCATATAAAATTTGTCAATTCATAATAAAAGTGATTTTTTCTAATGATTCTTCTCACAAAATTTTTACGAAATTGAAAAAACAACCCAAATTAATACCAGATGTGTTAAAAATAGACCCAAAAAATATGAAAAGGGGGAAAATGAGCATCAAATAAATACTAGAATTTGTAAAACTGATAAGCACCCAAATTTGCCGCACGTCCCCGTATATCAATATATAGGAAGTTACCCCCCCCCCCCCGGGGGGCAGTCCATGGTTGAATTTCCAATAACCATATACCTGGCATGAATTATTTCTTAATTAATTACAATTTGTACTAATGCTAAGGGAACGGCTGAACCTCAACAAAAAAAAATCTTTTGGTCACTTGTGCCGGGGTCGGGAGGGCACGTGCCCCTGTGCCCCCCACTGGATCTCCCACTGCAAAAGACACTATAAAATTTCGAAGTTTGATCAAATGTCTAAAATTATAAAAGTTTTAAAAGCTATATACAGAATAGATCTATGAGTAATTTGATTAGATTTTCAAATTTTAAACTTTTTTCTTCAGTGTGAAATGATAATTTAGATTTTTGGTCAAACTTTTAAAATATCATAATTTAATTTTTTTTGGACTTTTGGATTGTTAAATCAGAGACATATAGATCTAATTAATTATAGCCATTAATTATCTTCATTAATATGTCTCTGGTTAAATGATACATTGACCTTTAAGTGTTCCACGCACAAGTATGCCCGGTCCCATATAAACTGGGCTCCTGTTGTGTTGCGCTGGCCTAACGGGCGCAGCATTGTGGAACGGTGACCAGTTTAGGGCCCGTTCGTCTCCGTTTTCAAAGTTTGGCGCGCAAAGAACTATAGATGGGGCGCCATCTATCGTTAATCAAAACAGGAAATGAGATGCACGGAAGTTAGACTCGCAATGGCGATCAAAATAATACATCGAAACCAGTGTGAATAGTTATGTTTTCCATGACACGTCAATCTCATTTTAAAAGTTAGACAAAATTCTAAAGTACGTTTATGTATGAAACCAATCAACACAGTTTATTCGACCAAAACACCCAGACATTCCTTCACACAGCCCATTTCTCTGGAGGATTCCAACACTTGCTGCTGAATCTGAGAATAAATCGATGAACTTTGATTTAAATTCACAGCTCATGTTTTAATATTTCCAATGTGTTGAGTATAACTTACTTTTGAAAGACCATTTTAACCCTCCCTTGACCATGCAGCATGATTCTAGTAAAAATTAGCATACACTAGACTTTACTTTTTATCATTCATTGGTGATGAATGGTTTTCTATATCAATAAATCTAGAGCTATATTGCACATTCTTCTAACTATTTGCTCATGATTCTCCTTGTTTAAAAGCCTAGCTTTTCTACTAATGCCACAGATATACTAACATGACCTATTATTGATGCATGCCGATATATTTCTGTGGTATTTTGAATTTTCATGAAAAAATTGCATCTTTTTCCTTTTTTTCATTTACAAACATTCAATTCAATGAGTAATACGTCGTTTTCGAGATAACGATCTACTACGGGACAACATACTTATTTTAGCACTTTGTCACGTGATAATAGTGACGTTGCGGTGCTTTACGTCTTCCGCTTCGTACTGATTGTAAATAACAATATCTTGTTGGACAAGTTCCACTTATATAATGTTGTAAAAAGTCTTATTTTTTTCATTCTATTTTATTATGAAGCTTGAAGTTAAGAACCGCAGTAACATGACTGCACTGTCTGCAGGATAACACAAGATTTTTATGTTTGGAAGTGAACTTCAATTTCGTGGCATTTGATGGTCGATTGAACTGGAAAAAAATCTTTAAAAAAGCTAAAAATAAAAATCACGTCATTCAGAACAAATACTCATCTTCACGGGGAAAGTAAAATTCCCTTGTGTAACAAATTAGGTAGGCTTTCTAAGGCGCATTGACGTTGTGTGTGTTGTAAATGCATTAAACCGGAAATGTGAGTGAACCTGAAAACGCCGGGAACGTCATAAAAGATGTTACGTCATTCCGGGAATGAAGGGATCTCGAAAACGACATATTATTTGTAGATAAAAAATATATACAGAAGTAGTCAGAAAAAGACTATTTTGAGATATATTTTTAGGACTGATGTGCTATCAAGGGAATTGCAACTTCCCATAAAATTTTGCACATGTAGAATCAGAATATTTTATTGATATAAAATCCAAACTATAGGATTGTTATCAACACATACACAATGCAAAATAATAAGTGTACACAGCAATAATTAATTTTACACATTTTCAATTTAAGACACATGCCTGATCCATATAGTAAATTCATTATTTTCTTTCATATTTGAGGTGACGCTGCTTCAATTTAGTATACAGGATAAAAGTATTATGACCTTATATAAATATATGATAATAATAAAAATAATATATATATGTCAGTATCATTTTAGTTACCAATAATTAGAAAAGCATTTCTGAAGTTGTACATTTCACTGATTTTAGATACAATAATTTTAACAACATCATATTCTTGACAAGTAAATAAAAAATTAAATTGAGATCTGGTATCTAGACCTCCAAAAGATGGAATTATATTAATAATATCTGAAAAAAGTTTTTCTCTTATATCAATTAGTTTAATGCATTCAATAAGAAAATGATATTCGTCTTCTACCTGTAATTTACACAGTGGGCACATTCTATTTTCAACAGATGTACCAGTATGTCTACCTTGTTCAATTGCAAGTTTGCTATTACTTATTTTTATTTTGGTAAAATTTTTTATTGTATACTTATCAATATCTAAAGTTAAATATCTGTCCATTTTGTAGTCATTTTTTATCTTCCTGTATGTCCTCAATTTATTACCGTGAACAGATTTACTATCATCAAAAATACTGCTCTTCCAATAAATTATATAATTATCAATTAACTTATCAAAAATTGAATGTAATAGTTTGCGTTTTGAAAAATTACTATGGTTCACCCAAACATGTGAAAAATTTAATTTATTTAAGAGCAATTTAATTTTGCATGCAAATCCATCAGAAATTTTGATGTTTGCTTTATATGTTTCTTTGAGAAGACTCTGGTTTGAATCAATCACATGAAGCCAGTATCCAACTGATAATTTTAAAGCATTTATAATGACTGGATATATTCCCAATTCTGACAAAACTGCCAAATGAACAGCTGACCTGTTTACCCCAATAAGGTTAACCCCAATAAGAAATTTAACAAATTTTATCTGAACCTTTACAATTTGTCATGTCATATATCTAGGTTCAAGATTATCTACATTTTTTTATAATATTTACTGCCCAAATTTCACTACAGTAAAGTAGGATTGGTTGAATACAAGACTCAAAAAGTTTTATATGAGATGATATATTAAGAAAATCTGATGACATGAGTTTCCGTATGCAAAACACTGCCTTTATGGCTTTTTTACATAATAAATCAATAGCATTAGTGAATGTCCCAGATGGCTTAAAAATAATACCCAAATATTTGTATTCCATACTGTGACCAATAATTTCATTTTTATAAGTAAATATATCTTTTGTCATCTTTCTGCCTGATTTGTTAAAAACCATAACTTTACTTTTATCTAAATTAATTGTTAGATTCCATTTATCACAATATATATCTAAGATATTTAAGCATTTTTGGAGACCAGCAGCAGATTCAGAAATAAGAACTAAGTCATCAGCGTATAGGAGGCATGTATGACCAACTCAAAGAAATCAAGGGTGTAACTGGCTTATATTCTGCTGAAGTGAAATATCCAGGTAGATACTGCAATTTGATTGGTTACCTTGACAGGGGATATGAGACGGTATCCCCCTGGTAGCAAAATCACAATTTTTAAACACTTTTGATAGAAAAATTATAGCACTTCTAGCAGAATATAAAAGTTATTATGACTTCACAGGGGATACGGGTTCATATTCCCTGTCTATGCCCTATATCCCCTTCACCTGACGGCTCGGGGGATATAAAACACAGACAGGGAATATGAACCTGTATCCCTGTGAAGATTCCTGAATAACATATATTATTCCTGATGAATGGAGGCATCCCCTCGGGGTGAATTTTACCCAATCAGCATATATTAAATAAAGATGGTTGCAACTATCAAACACAATGTAGACAGATCTTCCCTAAGTTTAAGGAAAAAACTCAACAATTTTCACCAGAACGACAGAAATGCACAACTAAAAAATAAACCTTTTCTGAAGTGCTTTTAACTTCTTTGTACTTTTGAAGAATTAAAAATGACATGAAAATATTGTATTTAGTTACACATTGAATAATACATTTACGTTCTAAGATATTTTAGAACATGAAAATATTTTTAGGGTAGTGCATAAAATGATGGAGCCTTAATTGGGCACTTGGTAATAAAACACTTTTATTTGTACTAAAATTTAGCATTTAAGACTGTATTTGAATCCAAAGTGCTCATATGACTTCAAATAATATTTTAGACAACTAACAAAGAGTTTGGTACAATGTATTTATAATTAGTGTATAAATTATGTTTTGCAAACTTCCTCGATAATAGGTAAAGGGCAGTTTTTATGCAACTTTTTGCATCATGGATAAATGGATAAAGGATATTTCTGAAAAGCAAGAGGAAATCATCAATAATTCGGTTTTGGACACTCACTGATATAGGCTTTTCATGCCAACAAAGGTTCAATGATTTATTTCCAAATTTACATTTTTACAACCAATAACATTTAAGTACATCGGTAATAGGTCAATCTAAGCTAAATATTGGCAAAAAAAATGACATCCATTAGCAAAGAATGATGCAAGAGGCGGTGGTTGGAACCTTCCCTCCCTTTTAAAAATGATTTTTTTTCTTTTCTAATAATTTTGTGAAATTAATACATTGTATACGTAAATGGAATATAACTGATAACCATAAATGCTATTCACCAAGGAAAAGCACCCATTTTCTGTATCTACAATTCCTAAGTATTATTACATAATTCGTAGAATTTTTCTTTTGTCAGGAAACAATAACGCCAGGTCACAATAAGGTTAGAAATTATTGTTACTTCATTTAAAACAGGTCCGCATCCCCTAAAGGTTCTATAATTAGTCTCGGTTTGTCTCTGGTAACAATAATTATTTTTATTAGGATTACTTTTTCAAGTAAATCCAGGTAATCATTGCCAGTTCGATAAATATTAGACCTGCTTTGAGTTAAAAATGAATGTATAAGGATTAGTGTGTTCTCATCAGAGATGGGTTAATCGTAATTTGTAATCGTAATAAGCTGTAATCGATTACATTTTTTCATGTAATCTGATGTAATCTGTAATCATACAATTTTTTGATTACATGTAATCGTAATGTAATCAATTACATTCAATTTTACCCTGTAATCATGATTACATTTAGATTACATTTTGATTACTTTTCAAAAACTGCAATTTTAGGAAAGAAGTATTAAAGTTTTATTTAAGAAATGAAATGCAAAACTTAATATATAAAAATATATATTAAAAAAATTTATAAGAGAAATTAAAAGTTTAAAATTGAAAAAAAAAATGTTTATCAAAAATGATATCTTTACTTTTTTATGTTTAAATGTTGTAAAAACAAATGTTTTCTAAACACTCCAAAGAATAAAATAAATTTTCAATCCTGTCACACTTTTGTAGAAGTATTGCAAAGTTTTTACATAAGTTGTCTATATTTTCTGTTTTTATGTCAATTTTGTGCACACTTCAAACATCCTGTTACATATTTATTGGGGGTCATAAATAGATTGGTAACTTGTGTCATAGATAATTAGATTTTTGTTAATTTTGACACCTGTAGGGTACTATGATCTTTAATCACATTGACATGTCATTGCTAAACATGATTAACAGGTATTATTTCTACAATATTATTGTAAAGATATAAATGGTTACATATACATGGAAATTAAAAATTAATACAGAAAAAACAAAAATTATGGTCTTTTTCTAAGGGGACACAGACAGCAAATTAAAAATTTTCTTTAAATGGGTACGATTTAGAATTAAGTTACTAGGAAACTACAAGAAATAGAGATAAAACTACCATATATATCTAATAAACTTTTAAATATCAACTTTTCATTGATGAAAATCATAATTATCCCTGGATCAAATATATATCTCGATATGACTTATGCAACTCTTATATCTAGCCCAGGAGTTTTTCAAAATTCAAAATGGATCATAACAATTATAAAGAACCGACTTTGAGAACAATTTGTACAAGAATGGCACTCTTTGTTACAAAATTCACCAAAAGCTTTAAATTATAAATTATTTAAAGATTCCTTTGAATTTGTAAATTACTTAAATATTTTATATGAAAAACATCTTGTGTTCACTTTGTAAATTTAGAACATCAAATCATAAACATCCAATAAAAACTGGGTGTTTCAATAATATTGGCAGAGAAAAACTGTAACATCGAGGGTGAATTTCATTATATTATGGAATGTAATTTTTTAGTGAATACAGAAACAGATTTCTATTTTAACTTCAACACAGACATCTTTTGTCATATGGAGTAAATGTAGGTCAGATATTACTGTAATATTGAGAAAATGTAAGTCAAAGAGATATCTTGTACTAAATGAAGTAGCATGTGGAATATTTATAGATTTAAAGTTTAAATTTTTTTATAAAATGTAGTACATGTAAATGTAAACCACAGAGACATCTTGTACTATATGAAGTAAATGTAGAGATAAAGAAGCCTACAAATGTAATCTGTAATGTAATCAATTACATTTGAGATGTAATTGTAATGTAATTGATTACATTTCTAAAAAGAAGTAATTGTAATTGTAATGTAATCATGAAAATCTGAATGTAATCTGTAATGTAATTGATTACATTTGAATGTAATTGACCCCAAGTCTGGTTCTCATTGTATAGATGACTTTCCTGTTTCTTTTTCTGAATGAATTGCGCCGGTTGACCTGGGGTCAAGCGGCGCAAATTGCGTCACTGAAAATTGTGATGTCAAAATTTTACGAGAAAATTCACCAACTGGAAAGTCGTCTATTGCCAGTCCCACTGTATGGCGGTACCAACATTATTTCAATATACTTTAATTGCCGTCTTGATAATTAAGTACCGCTTTATTAGGCCAAAAAAAAAATATGTGAGTTTACTGTCACATGCTGAAAAAAATTAGGGTCGGTCGGTCGGAATTTTTTTTTATAATTTTTTTTAATTTTTGAAATTGGTGATCATCCGGATTTTTTATGTGTTTTCTCAGGTCCGGTATCAAGTTAGTCTTTACCCAAACTGGAAGTCACGTAATCTGGGTCATTTTGTTGTTATTGACTTTAAAAAACGTGTTTCTACCTTAAATTTACCTGCGCGGAAGGGTTTTTGCATCAAAACTTATGCAGTTCTTGTACATTGGGACAAAAATGGATGTTTGACAAAATTTTGATGATTAAAAAAAAGGTAGGGTCGGCCTGGTGACCGTAAACACAGCTATTTTTTTTTTTTTTTTTGCCTTATTTGTCCCAGTCATACATCACAATAGACCATTTCTTGGTTATTGGAGCCATATTGTATAGGGGGAAATTTTCAGAAAAGAGGTAGAAATGGTTAAAAATTTGTGAGAAATTATGGTTACAGAACTATTGCTCAGCAACACACACATATACATGTACTTTCCCTTACTTTCATATCATTTTCTCCTCTTTGCAGAAAAACTGCCTCTGTCAAACATGGGTGCAATTACCATAAAATGATCCATCTTCCCATTTAGTATATATTTTAGTCTTATTTCTATGAGATAATTTGCTGCCTTTATTTTGTTTCAAGCAGGGATTATTTATGCTAATAGATTAACTGGTTCTTGAATTAAGTTATAGAGGCTCTGTCTAAAGATTTGTTTGATTTAAAAATACATGTACACTGTACAGTTGAACTTCAATGGCTCTGACACCCAAAGGACAGATGAAAACATTTTGAACAAAAGGGGTGTTCGAGACATCGAGGTCAATGTATGTTAAAATTTGAACCTAGGGACCGCAAAAAGGGCTTGAGACATATATATATATATCCATTGTGTACGAGTTATTGAAGTTGGAGCCATCGAAGTTCCACTGTACCTTGTCTATGGGAGTCCAATATTGTCAGATCACCAATTGGGTGGTGTTTGCTTGGTCATGAGAATCTGTTCTGGATTACTCATAAGTTGTTTTATTGAAACAAGTTGCAATCCAAATTGATTCCGCTGCTCCATTTTGGACCCAGATAGTATTAAGAAGAAACAAAGGGACAAAATGGCAGCACTATAAGGTGGGAAAGGACCCTGAGTGTTTTGATTAGGTAACAAAAGGCTGAAAGCAATGCTCCAAAAACTTTTTTCAATATATGTTGCAGTAGAGCAATACATGGTGGTAAAAACAAATTACCTAAAGATTACTCAAATTACTAAATCTATTTTACAATAGGATCAAGTAGACCAGTAATGGACAGTAATTACCATTCTGCGTCAACCACATATTGCAATAATAATGTCAGTTATAATGTGTATAATATTTAGCGATAATGTCAGGTTATTCTGTGTTTAATTGAAATCATTTGACAAAGATCTAATATATTGACTCTTATGTTTCAGAATAAAACATGGATAATTTCATTAGGAAGATAATGCCTAACAAACATCCACCAGATATGAGTTTAGGTTTAAATCATCTGAGAAAACTTTTTGCAGAATTTCGTCACCCGAGTAGAAAAGCATCACAGGATGAACAAGAGGAAAAATTATATACTATGATACCTCTTTTCTGTAAGGTATGGTACTTATATGACAGTTCATTAGTCATTACACAGCATTATATGCAGCAAAACTTTAATTTCATGAAATTTAAGGAACATCTCATCTAGGTTTTGGTTTGTGACTGCACCTTAACCATATATTGTGTTCTGATATATTTTAATATAGATCATTAATTGTATGTCAGATTTTGATATGGTTTCATTTTGTTTCTTTGGAGAAAGTGTTTTAACTGTTAACTATTGGGCCATAATTAGAAAAATGTTTGTTTCCCCTTACCCGACCCTACCTAAAAATGTTGAGTAGGTAGGTAGGGAGTATATTTTTTTTTATAATTTTTACTAAAAATAGGTTAGAAATTACTATTCTTTATCCAAATTTGAGTAAAAAAATGAGAAGTGAATAAAATTATTTGAGTAGGGCCATTTTTCAGGGTCGGTAGGGTAAGGGGGAAACAAACAGTATTTTTATTTTGGCCTTGTCCATCATTTTGTCCTTTACAATATTAGTTAAGCTATTCTCTTAAGTGGTAAATGATACAAGTCTGAAATTTTGTCAAAAGCTTTGTATGGTAATGGTAAGGTAAAAGGTAAAGTTCTTTTTGGAATGATATTATTACTAGTCCAAGTAAAAATATCTAAAACAAATTGGAGCAATTATATAATTTGCCTAATAGGCTAATAAAACAGAGTAATTAATATGATTGCAGTTAGAGTTAACATATGTGTTATGGTCTCATGTTCATTTACTCCATATCCTTTCGTAAAATATAAAATAATTATTAGGGCCCCGCCACTTTGTGGCGGACGCCCTATAGTAATCAGTCTGTCCGTGCGTCCGTCCGTCCGTCCGTAACAAAATCAGTTTTCCACACTTTTTTTCGTAATGCTTGCATATATTCGGCTAATATTTTGTATGTTAGTTAGGTATGATGAGTTACAAGTCAAGTTTAAGTTTCGTATTGGTCCGCTGATTTTTGACTAAGTTACGGCCCTTGGACTTAGAACGTTTCACTAAAATAACAGTTTTCCGCACTTTTTTTCGTAATGCTTGCAGATATTGGGCAAATATTTTGTATAAGAGTTCAGTACCATGAGTTACAAGTTGAGTGTTAGTTAGGGCCCCGCCACTTTGTGGCGTACGCCCTATAGTGATCAGTCGGTCCGTCCGTCCGTCCGACCGAAACAATCCTGTCCAAGCCATAACTTTTTTCTCTTTTGAGATAGGCTTTTGATATTTGGTATGTAGATAGAAAACCTCAAGACGATGTGTCCCTACCTTAGTTGGTGACCTTTGACCTTGACCTTTGACCTCAGGGTCACATTCATGCTTTTTCAATGACAAAGTCGTGTCTGGGCTATTACTTTTTATACGACCGCAAAAATTTTTGCGGTCGTATATTGGTATGGTGCTGTCGTCGTCGGCGTCGTCGTCGGCGTCGTTGTCGTTGTTGTTGTCGTCGTCGTTGTTGTTGTCGTCGTCGTCGTCTGTAGACACTTTAGTTTTTGGTCAATAACTTTAGTTCCAAATGATCAATCGTTATGAAATTTTAACATAATGTTCTTTGGTACAAAAGGAAGGCTTGGCTTAGTTTTGGTCATTGTGGCCCCACCGGTTTTTAAAAAAGGGGCCAAAAAGGGTTAAATT
>MJUU01042808.1:1868-14605 GCA_002080025.1 Modiolus philippinarum
AAAAAAAAACTATGCCAAGGGCCGCCGTCTTCAACTTACTTAGAAGTATGAGCAAATCTAAACGAAGAACAACAAAATAAGCGCTGCTCCTTTTCTTAGTAAAAACCATGATTTTGCATATGTAGAGATTTAGTCTTGTGTGCATTTTCCATATCTTTTTATTGTTTATGTAAACAAATGAAAACAGAACGTGAAAATGTACCAAGTTGGAAATGAAAAAGAACCAAAGGAATTATTGTTTAATGGAGTTGAGATGAAAAGAGATAAAAATACAAAGAGAGCAAAGGAACAAGAACGAAAAATACAGTGCAGAGTCAGTGGAATACAAATGCAAAGAGAACTTTTTATAATTAAACCCCATTAAGCATCACAAAATCTACATGTAAGTAAGAATCCAGGTCATTCGAAACGGAAGGAACGTGAGCATATTGAGCATATCCCCATTTTACGACAAAATGTTGCATCTCAGACTTTGATGTTTGAAGGCGTTTTACTTTTGCCACAGAAAGCCTCTGTTGTTGCCCACGTTTTGTTACAGGATGTGGAGTTAGGTCGTTTAGATGTTCCCTCCATCAGATCTGGTTTCTGAACCTGTTATTATGAGCGTTCGTCAAAGATAGAAATGATATGGCAAGAATGGAGACGGCTGTTGTGTAGTTACTAAGGTAACGGCAAAGAATGCACAAGATACTGAAGATTTTGAACCGCCATTCAATCATTTTTGATACTTGCTTAGCTCTGTCCTTAGCTGATTTTAGCTTTCCATTTAGATCATATTTGGTTATTTGAAACATCTGAATTTATGGTCTTCCAAAAGTTGAGATTTTATCTGCACTGAAGAGACATAAGTTGTCGAAATGGCCATATATATATGCCGAACTAAATTTACAGTAACTTCGGTATTTTGTAATTCTTTGCCAATAATTAAAATTTCATTTGGTCGGGAACGGATCACTTTCTGTTCCATGCCTTGATCTTGCTGTTGTTCTCTCAGTCGAAAACAGCTCATTAAAGGAAATCATTGGCAGGTCTTGATTATTATTTCAAATAAAGAAGTAAAATCATAAAATAAGAAGTCTACTGTTTCTTAATATTCATTCCAAAGGTTGAAATACTTTCCTGAAAAAGAATATTTTTTGTTCAAAGAGCTGTTGTTGTTTCTCATCTACACTAGTTTGTATTAGGACGGTTACATGTAAGTCCAGTATGATGTGGTTGGATCATCAAAAATGTTCACATACTTGGCAATACGTTCGGAGACGCTCTGTTAATCGTCGCCGAAGCAATTTTCCAATCTTCGACAAGTCTCACCCACATAAATCATCTGGCATCTTTTACACCCAACAACATACACTACGTTTTCAGATGTGCAGGTGAAACCATATTTTAGTTTGAAGTCGTAAGCCAGTCCTATACTTTATCTGTTTCGCAAGAGGAAACAGTCAAACAGCGAGTTCTCTTTCATTTTCCAGTGCCCTTGTATTTACAGGGAATTTGAGGAGTAGCACTCTTGAAAGAGCTAGTAACAAGGTGCTGTTTTTAAACTCTTCCTTTTTCTGAAGGCAGCAATAGGAGGCGAATCCTGGAAAACTGTAGACATATGTTCGTCCTTGAGAACTATGGATTTTAAGTTGCGGATCTGAATGTTTTTGATAGCCTCGTTACGGGTATGATATGTCAGGACCAACGGGACATGGTCGTCGGTATTTCTCACCCTCTTCTCCATAGCCTCAGATCTGGTCGCTCGGGAAACTGTTACTCAAGTTCGATCCAAAACATTTGGATCCAAGAAAACGAGTTTAACCCCGCCGCAATTTTTGCGCCTGTCCCAAATCAGGAATATGTTGGTCATTGGCTTGTCCTTGTCTTCCTATAAAATTTAAGTTTCTTGATATTTGGGTTATTGGATGTGGTTTGTTTCCATTGATTTATTCACTTTTTTACCTTTTCGGGGCCATTTAGGGCTTACTATATGGTGTGAGGTTCCTCACTGTGTTGAAGACCATATGGTGACCCCTAGATGCTTTGTTTTTTGTCGTTTTAACCTGGATATGGGATGTTGTCTCCTTGAAATTTACCCCATTTTCTTTCTTTTTCATATTGTTGGGCTCGCATCTTTTATATTAGAAAAAAGAATGGAAACGGGGAATGCGTCAAAGAGACAACGACCCAAAGGGGAGTAATAACAACTCGAAGCCACCATAAGATCTTTAATGAACGGTGAGGAAACCCCATACCCAACGGCAGGTCGGAGTCGGTCCCTAAATAAACAGTAATCAAGTTCAGCGAAATAAACATCATCCTAGATTCCTATAGATTTCCATTGAGTCCTTGTTCGTCACTACAAATACGGTGAAGTCTCAAAAATGTTGTGACTATATATATATATGGAATGGCATCTTTGCAAGACTAAGGATGACAGGACCCATAATTAAAGTAACAGTGGACGTCCGTCGGCTTATAAAACACTGAAGTGGGAATATTGCCTATCCTTTGTGGAACAATATTGCCCATCCTTTGTTTAACAATTAATGCCGAGAAAATAGAGACGATCTTTTGCAATAACAAAAGGGTAGTTGATGGCCAGATGGTACGAGGAAACATAGTGAAATAAATAGTTCATCTTAATTGTCAAAGGACACCCAAAAGACATCATCAATGTATCTTTTATAAAGTTCTAGGACAGCAAGTGCTATTCTCTTTTTTTCTCATACTGTTCTCTCTTAAAACAGAGGTCTTGCTGTGAATAGTCTATCTGCATTAGGCTTTGCTCATAAGTTTTATTTCAGAATTAACAATTTTCCTCATATGGAGATGAATTTTCAAGCTTCTCCTGCTTACGGATTGTTTGTTAGACAACGGATTCGCAGTTCAGCAGTAGTAAATAGTAAATAGAAGTAAATAGTCTGAGCATTTTCTGGCAGGAAAAACTCATGAATATTGAAAGCATTGTAGTGTCCTTGATGTATGTCGGTAGAGTCTCCACAAGTGGAATAAAGAAATTACGGAAAAAGCTGGAAATGTACTCCATTGGACACTACAGGCTGAAGCTTTCGGTCTGCCAGGAATTCTCAATTTTTGTATTTTGGGAAGCGTATGAAAAAAGATCATAAATTGTGTAATCATGCTAACTAATGTAACACTAAATACAGCATTCTAGGATAGGTTAACACAAAAATTACTCTTTTAGTCTGGAAATATATTTAAAACGTTGTTCTGAAATTCTCTATCGACAATTTTATGAGACAAATGAAATCAAGATAAGATTTAAAATCTCCCAAGCACATGAAATGAGCAAACAGCAGTTAAATACTACCTACATATTCCCACAACAACTGTTTGAATGTTAAGCTTCTGACAGCCTTGTCGTGTGCGTGTTATGTTAAATTACACATCCTTAACAATCACAAATCCGCCTGTCTTTCTTCTGTACAAGTGTAAAAACAATAACCTTGCTTCATTTCGTTGGATACTAAAACTCGACAAATGTTTTCACAAGGAAAGGTTTATTAATTGGGCTTCCAAATACACTACGAAACCCCTTTCAAAGCTCTTAACTTCATTACTTACCGAAGTCAAAGATAGATGTAGCTGGAAGAAACACTGTCAAAACACTCAACTAGCGGGGTGATTCAGATGTGGATTCTCGAGAACTCTTAAGGAATTATCTCCAGAAGAATGTAATTTTTGCAACAGTATTGATAAAATTGATTTTCCGAAACTCTCCACCACTCTTCAGTGGCTTGAATCAGACGTGGATTCCTTGAAGATCTCCTGGAACAGCTAGCCTCTACCAGTCTAACCCATTGCCATAGCATCTAAACTTTTGACTTTTCTACTCTTTATACAACCCTGCCATACAATAAACTGAAAACAGTAATTTCAGCTTTAGTACATCAATGTTTCTGCACTAAGAGTAAGAATGGAGCACGCAGATACACCTGTTTTGTAGTAGGGAAAGTCAAAACATATTTTGTTAAGAACCACACTGATTCAAATAACTAAATACCGAAGTCACTGTGAATTTACTTTCTGCATATGCGCATTTCGACTACTTATGTCTCATC
Source organism: Modiolus philippinarum (assembly GCA_002080025.1). Taxonomy (NCBI): domain Eukaryota; kingdom Metazoa; phylum Mollusca; class Bivalvia; order Mytilida; family Modiolidae; genus Modiolus; species Modiolus philippinarum. Next base: position 5,936 of record MJUU01042808.1, read on the forward strand.
AGTGCAGATATACACTGAGACTGACGTAATCAAAATGTTAGAGATTTTGATCGACACTATTTCTGTCGAATTCCGTGATCGTGTTTTCCAACAGACAACAGGGATTCCTATGGGAACTAACTGTGCGCCAGTTTAGCTGACCTTTTCCCTTACTCGTACGAGGCCAAGTTTTTACAAGGGCTTACGCAAAGAAAACAAAAAACATTTAGCTCAGTCCTTTAATTTCAGCTTCCGCTACATAGACGATGTACTTTCTCTTAATCCTAAATTTAAGGAATATTTACATCATATCTATCCCAATGAGCTTGAAATTAAAGAAACAACTGTTACACCTACTTCAGCTTCGTACTTGGATCTTTTGTTGTATATTGACGATTGCAATTGATTCGTAACTGTCGAGCGTTGTTGTTTGTACAGTGATTTTTTGAACAGAGCAAAAACACTGTCCCAAAAGCTGCTTAGACAGGGATTTGTTGAACCCTTGTTAATTTCATCCCTCTAGAAATTCTATGGCCGTCACCATAACATCATTGAAAGATATGACGTGTCAGTATCCCAAATGAAAGCGGACATCTTCAGGTAGATTCACGTCTTCCCGGATTTGACTACCGATTTTGACATTTTCCTAGATTGACTCACTTACGGTGTAACGCGTGCTGTTAACAGAGCAGGACATGCTTACCCTCCAGAGCAACTGATGTCTTTCTCAGTTTCATTGGAGTTCACACTATGAGTGCCTTGTTTTTGAATGTTGTCATTTCTATTTCTGTGTTTTGTATCTGTCTAACGTAATTGTTTTCTGTGTTTAACAACATTGTTATCTGTGTCATCGTTTTGGCCATGTTTTTGTAAATCCACTCCTTTGTTCATTCGGTATTCTTCTGCCGTTGTTCCACAGGACAGATTAATTACATTACTCCACAATCTCAATCATTGGCCTTTCTGCACAAAAAGGTGTAATAACATACTCATATTCGGTGAGAAAACGCATATTTTGTCAAATAACACACTGATCCAAAGAAAAAGTATAACGAGGAGGATGTGATTGCCATGCCGGAATTTATCATTGACATTTCTGTCAGACAATTGGATACTAATGAGGCTAATTGTGCGCCACTGCTGGCAGATTTGTTTTTATACTTTACCATTATAATTGTCCTATTTGGTTTTGTTAACACTGTCGGTCCATATAACAGTATATAGACTGGGCAGCCCGGTCCATATAATGTATTGTGACGTCACATTTATTATTTTCAACTTTGTGTTGAGCTACATGTATTTCAGATTGCAGTGTTAAGGTGTTAAATTTTAATTAACAAAGATAAATTGTACAGTCTTTTAAAAATTATTTGTTTCAATTTGAACGAATCATCACAAGTAATTTATTTAATCCATTTTAAGATAATATTTTAACCATGAAATTTTTTAGTGAAATAATAGAAGGAAAAAAAAAGAATTAAATGAATGGTATACAGTTTTGGAATTAAAGTATAATATATATAAATTTTCTGTCCTAAGCTTAAATTTGACTTTTCTATTTAGATCCTTTTGCGTATTTGTTATCTATCAGCTTTCACACGTTTTTCGTTGAATGGACTTCCAAATGTTTTGGGTTGATTCTCACTGATGAGACATAAGTGGTCGAAATGCGCATATGCAGAATATAAATTTAACAGTAACTTCGGTATTTTGTTATATATCAAATAGTTCATGTCAATTCGGGCCAAATAGTAGTTTATGGACCTTCTGGTCACCCCAAAAATACTATATATCGAAGACCAGTCGGTCCATAAACTGCCATATGTCTGTCATTGCCATGAACTATTTGATAAATGAGGTCAGATTCATACATTTGCTAGTCCACAAAAAAGAGAAAAATCTAGTCAGATCTTTCAATTTTAGTTTCCGTGACCTAGATGATGATTTATCTCTAAAAATCCTCGATTTAAGAATTATCTTCATCTTATCTACCCTAATGAACATGAAATTAAAGAATTCCCTGATACGCCAACATCAGCATCATACCTGGACCTTTACTTTTATATTGACAACTAAGCCACTTAAAATCCAAAGTTGATGACAAATGTGATGAGTTTTACTTTCCGACTATCCATTTTGAGTAGTAATAAACGTACATCTCTGGTCTATGGAGCCAATATTTCACCACTCATTCGTGCATGTAATCTGTACGTCGAGTTAAATAACTATCTTAAAAAAGCTACTCCATTGGGTAAATGTTCAATCACTATTAATGTTATGGAAGTCATTGCAATTTGAAGGATTGTTGCAATGAGTCAATATTACAAATGAAGATCAGCACCTTTCAATAAATCCCGAGTTATAACTGGATTGACACAAACCGAATTTTACACTTTAGTGTGACGGGTGTCACTAGTGAAGCAGGTTATGCTTAACCTACCGGAACACCTGTTGAAACTCCTGCTTTTTAGAGGTTCACACTGTTAGTGCTCTATTTTTGTGGCGTTTGTATCATGTTCTGTTTCTTTCGTCTTCGTCATTTACGTTTTCTGTCTGTATTGCCATGTATTCTGGATTGGTGATTGTTTTGTCTTCGTCATTTACGTTTTCTGTCTGTATTGCCATGTATTCTGGATTGGTGATTGTTTTGTCTTCGTCATATACGTTTTCTGTCTGTATTGCCATGTATTCTGGATTGCTGATTGTTTTGTCTTCGTCATTTACGTTTTCTGTCTAGTGTATTGCCATGTATTCTGGATTGCTGATTGTTTTGTCTTCGTCATTTACGTTTTCTGTCTAGTGTATTGCCATGTATTCTGGATTGGTGATTTTGTTTGGTTGTTGCTTAGGTATTCCTTTCGTTAAATATTTAATACAGGACTTTGTCTTTTATTGCAGTGTAGAGTTGGTTAAACAATTCCCCGTGGTAGAGATGCATGCTCTTTATTTTTCTTAGATATGGTGTACGTCTTTTATTGCAGTGTGGAGTTGGTAAAACAATTCCCCGTGGTAGAGATGTATGCTCTTTATTTTTCTTAGATATGGTGTACTTGTACATGAGATAATATCTCATGTGTACACTTTGTTCAATTACTATTATCTAAATTTATGTAAATTCTAAAACCAAAGGATTAACTCCCACCATCGTAGTTTTGTCCTTAGCTATGTTAGATATTACTGATTATTCGGATTTCGTTTGGTTTTCATTTTTTAAAATTATGGATTTCCTTTGTTTGGGTTCTAGTGCTGCTGATGAGGAATAAATTTCCGAAATGGCCAGCTCATTAAAATTATTGCAGTTGGAGTTGCTATATGTGTTATGGTCTTATGTTCATTTACTCCATATCCTTTCGTAAAATATTGTACATGAGATAATATCTCATGTGTACACTTTGTTTAATTACTATTATCTAAATTTATGTAAATTCTAAAACCGAAGTATTAACTTCCTCCATCGTAGTTTTGTCCTTAGCTATATTTGATATTACTGATTATTCGGATTTCATTTTATGCATTTTATATATTTTTTGAAATTATGGATTTCCTTTGTTTGGGCTCTAGTGCTGCTGATGAGGAATAAATTTCCGAAATGGCCATACATCTCATTAAAATTAATGCAGTTGGAGTTAACATATATGTTATGATCTCATGTTCATTTACTCCATACCCTTTCGTAAAATATTTAATTTGTAATTAACAAAACAAAAAGTGCTATAGAATTAAATTTAAACATGTATGTTCCCAGTTTAGTCAGATACCTTTTACATTTCATTTTATTGTTTGACATCTAGGATTTCAAGACTTCAACCTTCTTCTATTTCGTATGAAACATTTAAACGCGGCCGACTAACTCACAAACTGAATAAGTCCGAACTTTGTGATTGAAAGGCCGCGTTTACACATCGATAAACTCTACCTTCAAGAGGTATAGGTCCACATATGATACTGATAGTGGTCTCCTAGGAAACAGAGGTATAGGTCCACGTATGATAGTGATAGTGGTCTCCTAAGAAGAAGATGTATAGATCGACGTATGATACTGATAGTGGTCTCCTAGGAAACAGACGTATAGGTCCATGTATGATACTGATAGTGGTCTCCTAGAAAACAGAGGTATAGGTCCACGTATGATTCTGATAGTGGTCTCCTAGGAAACAGAGGTATAGGTCCACGTATGATACTGATAGTGGTCTCCTAGGAAACAGAGGTATTGGTCCACGTATGATACTGATAGTGGTCTCCTAGGAAACAGAGGTATAGGTCCACGTATGATACTGATAGTGACCCCTAGGAAACAGAGGTATAGCTGATAGTGATCTCTTAGGAAACAGCCTACTCGGAATCAGATTACCTTAGCGAGGAAATTTTTTCGGTAATTATGTCTATGTTTTTATTGTCATATTGAAGATAATTTGCTGTGTGCCAGACAAAAAACTTTAACAAATTGAACACAATTCAATCAACAAAATGTTTTGAGCATCGTTTTCTCAATACATGCAAGTGAAACACGTATCACCTAACCATCTATTAAATAGAGAAAATGTGCCCTTTCTAATATATTAAAGGTTAAATTATTGGAAGTTTCAGGTATAATATAAAATAGGGATAACTTGTGTGTGTGTTTGTATGTGTAATGTCTGCATGTGCTAAGATGATGTATGTATGCAATTATTGTTGTATATTTTGGTTTTAAAAGCTCTACAGAGCTAATGTTTATTGTTTTAATCTACCGACTTTAAATAAAGTTTACTTGACTTGAGGGAAAATGAACCCTTTCTAATTGGAAACACCGGTATAACATAAAATAGAGAAAGTGTGCCCTTTTTGATATATATTTAAAGCTAGATTATAGAAAGTCGTAGTATTGAATATAAAATGTGCCTTTTTTATATATTCAAGGCTAAATGATCGGAAATTTCGGTATTGTGGACACCGGTACAATATAAACTAGAAAAACTGTGAGCAAAGCTCACAAATACATACCCCCGCTCCCCCATTTAATTCCAGATGTAAAAGAAAAATCACCCCCTAAAAAATCAAGTCAAATCAAGTTTTAAAATTCATGTAGCTGGTGCACAATGGCAATATGCACTGAACATTCTATGAAAGTTTCATTAAATTTCACTATGTGGTCTAGGAGGAAGTGTCGCCAAAAAGCAAGTACCCTAGGGCGGATGGAATAACGAATGGACGAACAGACGAACGGACATCATGATCACTATATACCGCCCGCTAAAGCGGGGGTATAAATAAAGAAAACGAGCCCTTTCTCATACATTTAAGGTTATATTATTGGAGTTTCAGCATTTTTGACATGACTATATTATAAAATGGAGAAAATGTGCCTTTTCTTATATATTTTAGGTTAAATTATAGGAAGTTTCAGTATTGTCGACAATAGGAAAATATAAAATAGAGAACATATGCCCTTTCTTGTATATTTAGGTTAAAAAATTGGAATTTTCAGTATTGCGAACACCGGTATAATACAAAGTAGAGAAAATGTGCCCTGTATATATTAAAGGTTAAATTATTGGAAGTGTCACTATTGCGGACACCGTGATATTAAAGGTAAAATTATAGGAAGTATCAGTAGTGCTGGGATTATATAAAATAGAGAAAATGTACCCCTCTTAAATATTTAATGTAAATTATAGGAATTTTCAGTTTTGTGAACAGCGGTATAACGAAACGATCGAACAAGTGTGCCCTTTCGTATATATTTAAGGTTAAATTTGGAACGTTTCAGTATTGTGGACACTGGTTTAATATAAAATGGAGAAAATGTGCCCTTTCGTATATATTTAAGGCTAAATTTTTTTTAGTATTGTGGACACCGGTTTAATAATGAAATGGAAAATGTGTCCTTTCGTTTATATTTCAGGCTTAATTTGGAAATCTTTTCTTATATATTTAATGCTATATTACATAAAGTTTCAGTATTGCAGGCACCGGTATAATACAAAACAGAAAAAATATGCCATTTCATATATATATATAGGCTTCATTCCGTGTATGGTGCCCGGTAGATGTCCCTGGTACTGGATTTGGCTTCCTATTTCGATATTTTTAGAAATGAGTACTTCGTTTGGACTACTTTTGGATTTTGGCTTTCCATATTATTGGATTTTAATGCTGCTGATGAGGGGTAAATCCTTGAAACACGTGTACAGCATAACGAAATTGACTATTTTTTTTATGCAACTTCGGTATTTTTTGTATTTTGAACCATAGGGGATGCCACTGCTAGTGGACTAGAGCTCACCGAGGGTATTCACCATCCCAATAGTCAGACTTGTCTGACATGGAAATTATACAGAAAACCAAGTTATGTAATGCTGCTGATGAGAGGTTACTCCTTGAAACACGTGTACAGCATAACGAAATTAACTATTTTTTGTGCAACTTCGGTATTTTTTGTATTCTGTATAAAGTTTCAGTATTGTGTACACTGGTACATGTATAATACAGAATAAAGAAAATGTGTCCTTTCTTATACATGTATATTAAAGGCTATATTAAAGGAAGTTTCATTATTGCGGAAACTGGTATAATGCAAAATATAGAAAATGTGCCCTGTATATATAAGGTTAAATTATTGGAAGTGTCAGTATTGCGGACACCGTTATAATATATAAAATAGAGAAAATGTGCCTTTTCCTGGATATTAAAGGTTAAACTATAGGAAGTATCAGTATTGCGGACACTGGGATAATATATAATAAGGTAATGTGCCCTTTCTTATATATTTAATGTTAAATTATAGGATTTTTTAGTATTGCAAACACTGGTATAATATGAAATAGAGATTATCATCCTTCCCCATGGTAATATCAGCATGCAGAGCCTTTCCGCAAAAGCCATATCCGGTTGACCCGGATATATCAAAGGTTGGCCTGGATATATCAAGCGATTTTCCCAACGTTTCAAAGGCAAACACTTTTATTCAAGTTTTCACACGAAATCAAACGGACTAAAAATACACTTCTATTGCATTTGCTCTTTCCGATTAAGTATTCAAAACAGAGTCATGTTTACACAAATAGATAAACTAGACGTCAGAAAAAATTGTTCAAACTGGGTCGTTGATATATCCTGCAGAGTTTGACGTCTCCACATTATGACGTCATAAAAGCTTCAAGGAGCGATAGAATATCATAACAACCAAAGGTTGCTGCAACATTAAAAATCGACACTTTTTCAGGTAGTTCGGTCAAAATATTCATCCAATTACCAGACCTTTGCCGAAAAAAATGATAGAAAACTAAAAAACGTGTTTCTGATGCTTAAAATTGCTGAAAAGTGAGAATGAAATGTATGTAGAATTTCCCGCGCATCTTTGGGAGAATTTGAAATCTCACTTAAATAGATACAAATCTAAATTACAAAATAAAGGATGATTAACAAGTTATCGGTATTTTGACAAGTTATGTATTGAAAAATATCATCCCCTTCGCCAGAATATGAAGCTTGGAGGTTTGAAGATTTTGAAGTTTACATAGCCAGAAAGAAGTTCATTTTGTTTTAAATGCTCATTGCGTTATAATTTATTTGTGCTAGTAGTAGTAGTTTCGCTGATTGCATGCCCAGAGCAGCGTGACAATTTTTGGTGGTGGTTTGATTTTTTAATGCTTCACGTGCAGATCTTGGCGGGAACGCCAAAAGCAGCTTTCTTTTCATGATATTTCATTGTATTATGTATTGTAATTTGGTCTGCGGTGTTGTTTAATATATATTTATTTTTATGTAATATACTTTAAGTTTCGGTATATACGTATAATCACAGAAAGGCTATCTTGAGTTACCCGGGTTGAAACGCTGGACCAGGTCAATATACATTTTTGATAGATGATGGTAAATATAACATAGCTAATTGTTGTTATAATGCACATTAATTTTTCAATCTGTTTGATTTTGCTCAAGCTAGTATGTATGTTTGTTTGTATGTATGTTTTTAATCATGTGTGTTTTGTGTCATTGCCCCCTATGGGTCCATGATTGGTATAATAAAATATTTGAGTTGATTTGTACGTTAAGAGGATAATTTTTGTTTCTTTACCTATTGTTTATTTCTATGCGTTCTTTTCATTATTTTGTTTTGTTTTATTTTCACAAGTGATTGTGATGTGTATCATATGCTGTGATTTTGAGTCGTTTCAGTCGGTGTGCTCGTTTGGTAATGATGTTCATTTCATCGTGATATTGATCGCTTGACTAGACTTGGGATATTTCAGGTTGTTTGTCTCAATCTTTTATTAGAAATATATATATTTTATAACGTTGTTTAATATGCATAAAATAGTTGGTTTCTATCATACTGAAAGCACTTGAGCATTAGCAGCTGAATTTCAGTTTTAAAGATGCATGTTTTGGTTATGTCTGTGTCCTTTCTTATTGATGTTCAGACACTCGATCAAGCTGTATTGCAACATGATATTTGTTATGTAATATGATATATTCTTGACACTAAGTTATGTACATGACTTGTTTTAGATGAAGTGACACTTGACATAGTTTTTGATAGTTATTGCATTTCTGGTTTTATATCTAACTTGCGTGTGCGGAAATGCTATAGAATTGTAAAAAGGTAGAAAATTAATACAGTCTCTTACATGAATGTCATTTTTGTACGATAGCATTGAGGTTGTCCAACTACCTCTCAAGTCTATAATAAGCTATTTTGGACCACTT
>MJUU01042813.1:0-30190 GCA_002080025.1 Modiolus philippinarum
AGTTATAACGTTAGCATCGTATAGATCATTTGGATCATTTTATCACTTATTTTAGTATACATCATTAAGGTAAGGGTTATTATTTGGGTGAAGGTTTACATATTTCATTTCAGTTTAGAATTGCACAGTGACACATACATCAGTTCATTAAATATATCAGTTGGGCTAGGGTTGGGTTATATACATGAAAGAGGTATTGTTGAAGATAACATTAAAGTTAGGGTTCGTTAAGGTCATAGCTTAGGATTATGGTTAGAGTACCAAAGTGTAGGACTTAGGGTTGAGGCTATGGTTAATATAAGGCTAGGAATACATACATTCTTTTGTGTAAAATGAAATACACTATTTGGGGTATGGTTAGGATAATTCATATCAATTAGGTTATGTGATGAATTATATTATCAGTATAATTTAGGGTAGTAAGGGTAGGGTTGAAGTTGTAGCGTTAGTATATTGGTATTGTTAAAGTTGGGTTTATGTATGGTTGGTTGAGGAGTTGGTTGAATTAGGGTAAAGGTTAGGGAAAGGTGAGAAGGCTTGGCTTAAGGTTAGAGTTGGGTTTGGATTAGTTGAGATTGATTCGTTATAAAATTAAGGGCTTTGGTTACACAATCAGTTTAATGGCTAAGTATGACTTAGATCACTTGGATTAGAATCACAAATATCTTTAGGATTAATGATTGGATTATATTCATCATTTGGGTTAAGGTTAGGCAGGGGTAACGTTCATTATAAGGGTTTTATGTTTAGGATCGTTTCTGTTAGAATTATACATTATAACGTTATGTTTAAAATATCATACATCATTACGGTTGGATTTAAGATTCACTGTTATGTCTATGAATTGGGTTAGTAAGATAAAGGTAGGGGTCGGAATAAGGGCTAGGATCAAGATTAAAGTAAAGGGCAAAATTGGTTTAGGGCTTAGATATTTATAACTGTTGGAGATTGTGCTAGTATTAGGGTTAAAGTTAAATTAGTGTTAGGTTAAGATTTAGAGTAAGTAAGGGTTAGTGAGGGTAGAGTTAATGTTGAAATGAGGTAAGGGTTAAGGTTATGGTTATAGCTTAGGAATAGTTCAAGGGTTAGAGGTGAGGTTGTGTTAGTATTAAATTATTGTTAATACTTAGGTTAGGGTTTAGGGATAGATTAAGTATTGGTAAGTAATGTTAGATATCGTTATGTATTATGATTAGGGTTAGTAAAAAGGATGGTTCGGAATTATTGTTTGGTTAGGCTCAAATTCCAGGTAAAGGTGATTGAGGTAAGGTTAAATGTTAGTGATAGGGAAAGCTTAAGATTAAAAGAATAGGCTTAAAATTGGTTTACGACTTAGGAATAGGTTGTGTTAAGGTTATGTTAAGCTTGACATAGGGTTAGGGTAAGGCTAGGCTTAACATTGTTTTACAATTTAGGAATATATTTTGTTATTATTAGGTTAGTTAGATTTAGGGTTAGGATTTAGAATTAGAGTGTATATTGGTAGAATTAGGTTTGGCTAGGACGAAGGGTTCGATTTAAGTAAGTATTAGGTTTTGTATTGGAGTAAGAAAGGGTCAGTAAGGATTATGTTACGGTTGAAATGAGGTTGTGTAATTATTAGATTATGGTTAGAATATAATGTTAGAGCTCGTGTCTAAGTTAAGGGCTCACTGTTAGTAAATGGGTGATTAGCTTAAAGGTAAGGGTTAGGAGTTAGTAAAAGGGTTAGGGTTAAAACGTTAGTAAAAGGGTTAAGTTCGAGGTTGTTACAGAGCTTAAGAATAATTTAGGATTCGACGTTGTGTTAGTATTAAGTTAGGGCTAGATTATTATGATAGTGCTTATGTCTATGTTAAGTGCTAAGTGTTGGTGTCAGTGTGAATAACTTAAATATTAGGGTTAAGACACTAGTAATAGGGTTAGGTTTCTGTAAGGTTAAGGTAAGAGTTATGGTGTAATGTAAGTGATAGGGTCTAAGGTTATCATTAAGGGTTTGAAGTCAGGGTAAGGGTGAAACTTAGTAAAGGGTAAGGTAATCGATATTTTGAATGAAAAAAAAATAGTATGACATTCAAAAATGGAGAAAAAGAAAAGAAAAATAACTGTAACAGCTAGAAATAAATAACAGAATAACATTCAAATATAAAAATAAATAAAGAGTTGTCATAGCAACTTAGGTTAGGGTTAGTTGTTAGATAAAGGAAGTTGGTTATGAAATAATGTGGAAAAGGGGAAATAATTCTACGAATTGGATGAAAAATGGCGGGAAAGCTAAAAATAGCAGACGACACTATAGAATTATAGCGACAAAGGGGAAATACCTCTAAGGATTGGATGACAAATGCCGGAAAATCTAAAAATATCAGGCGACAGTATAGATATTAGGCAGGTAAGGGGAAATAACTCTAAGAATTGGATGAAATGGGGAAATAATTATGAAATAAAATAGGAAACAATAATAAAAAACAAATAGCAGACACATTATTATAGAAATTTGGTAGGGAAGAAGAAATCACTTTAAGAATTGAATGAAAAAGGGAGATAATTATGTAATATAATAAGAAACAAAATGGCAATAGCAGACGACACTATAGGAATTTGGAGGGAAAAAGGGAAATACCTCTAAGGATTGGATGAAAAGGAAAGATAATTATAAAATAAAGTGGAAAATAATAAAATAGACATACAAAAGATTACACAAGAGGAGTTAAGTCTAAACATTCGATGAGAAGGGAGAAATTACAAAGAACAATACTGAAAAAAAAGTGAAATGCTATTACAATAGATAAAAAATGCGGGAAATAAGTAGCAAGAGTTATGTCCCTTGACGAAAGCGGACCTTATAGAAGACACCCAAAAAATCATGGTTATTGAGTTATGTCCCTTTGACGACTGCGGACCTGATAGAAGACACCCACAAAACGCGGGAACTCTCAAGAGTTAAGTCCATTTGACGAACGCGGACCTGATAGAAGACACTTACAGAAATACAATGGTAACTGCTGAATGACCACGCCCGGATATTAGGTTAAACATTGGATTGCAGAACAATACTGAAAAAGGGTTGAAAATACAAAGAAAAACATTGAAAAGGGATTGAAAAGGTATAACATTATTTTAAAAGGGTGAGACAAGGGAGAAATAACTAAAAATTGGATGTAAAAGGAAGAAAATACAAAGAATACCATTGAAAAAGGGGTAAAATACAAATAAAACATCTGAAAGACCATGCCCGAGTCGTTCCAACTAGGGGAAATTCCCGACTTCCGGTCTATTCCTGGGGCTAAGCCCACTTCCGGTCGCGCATGTACACTGTAGTAAAGTCATACAACACCCCTACGGGGTCACGTGTTGTTCCAACACGTCATTTCCTATCAACATGGTTACTTACAGTAGATACATTCCTACTTCCGGTCTATACCTGGGGCTACGCCCACTTCCGGTCGCGCATGTACACTGTAGTGAGGTCATACAACATCCCTACAGGGTGACGTGTTGTTCCAACACGTCATTTCCGGTCAATAGGCCCGTATAGGGCTTCAAATAGGGCCACTTCCGGTTGCGCATGCGCAACAAAAACACTTCGTGTTCTGGTCACGTGACTTCCGCTTCCGGTCACGTGACTTCGGTCACGTCATTTCCGGTCTACGTCACTTCCGGTGACGTCACTTCCGGCTCCACCACGCTCCACCACGTCAAATGCTAACCGAACTGTGCTCATATACTACTCTTGTGGAACGGGTTTTTTTTGCAATGATTGCTCATTTTATTCCGATTCGACAAAAAAAATCATGTCCACCGACACGGAACATAGTTTTACATTGGCCTTTTAGGAAGATCATATTGTGATCACCTCCTCTGAAATACCTGTTATATGCATTATGAATGGGAAATCTATTTTTAAATATTGCTTATTTTGTATCACTTGGACAATTGATATTGATGAAATCATGGCAATACGTTTAAAATGGAACCCTATGGAAAAGACCATGTTCGTCTCCTGCTCTAAAACTATTGAACAATTAAACTGAAATAGAGAGTAGAAAGAAGGTTCTGACCCAAGATTGCCAATTTTTTTCTAATGGGACAAAAAAGTATAGTGAAGCCTGCATAAATCATAGCTTAGCGTAAATCCTGTTGGAAAATCATATTTTGATAATCATCTCGAATAATTCAACAAAACTATGCGCAAATATAATGAAGATGGTTCTTTACGAAATTGCTCATTGTGTTTGGATTCAATAACATATAGCTGCAAGTGCAAAACATATTTAACACTGGAACTTAGCGGAAAATCGCACTTTTCATCATCAAATCCAAAACTATGGAAGCAAATTTAAGAAGATTTACGAAAACAATGTAGGTGGTTTATTAATTGACAGTAACTTCAGTATTTTGTTATCTATGAACAAATTGTGGCTCCTATCTGAAAAAAAATGCAGCCAGAGTAGAACATAGTTTGGACCTTTTATTAAAAGCATTTTGTCAGTCGAGCAATAAAAGGTAAGTTTTCAGCCTGTATTTATGCTGGATCATATCATACAATCTGACTTATAGATACACTGATGTTTTTATTTTCATTAATAACTCATCTTTTGCTATAATGGATCCGATTGATATATCCTCCTGAACAAGACATAAAGGAAGCGATAGAAACCACTAGATCTACATTCCTTTTGGACTTACATCTCGATTGTAATCATTTTAGTACTAAAATCCACGACAAAAGGAACAATTTTAATTTCAAAATTACCAATTCCCCTAACATGGACAGTACTATCCCAGCTTCCCCTGCTTGCGCAGTCTTTGTTTCTTGACAATTTTGTTTCTATAATTTTGTTATTTCCCCTATTCCTGATTTATCTGTTTTTATTCCATTTTTCTTTTTTTGGGGCGGGGAGGGGACTTTTCAGAACTGTTTATTGCTTCAGAATATTCTGGAAAGTAGGATTGAATTATTTTTGTTAAAGAAAGCTGTATACAGAAAATAAACATAAGGAGTTTCTGTATCGGTTTTTAATGTCTAAACTGACATTATTTGTAGCTTTACTTAGAATTTTTTAACGATTGTTGGGTAGTCGTGCAAAATTATTAATCCTTGTAATTAAATGACATGTTTGAACATAAAATAGACAATGTACATAAATTTCAGTTATTGGAGAAATTCCGAAAAAATGTTAAGGGATAACATGCGTATGTCTCTACTGAGGAAAATCCCAAAATATATATCACGATAATACGGCACGATGTAGACAGCACAAACCAACACGCAAATATAATCCGTTTTAGCAGTTAAATACCTGATCATGCACTTGGCATTTGACAAGTGCGAATGATATACCCTTTTTTCATTAGCTTGAAAAGTTCTCGCCATAAAACTGAAGGAAAAGTTGAAGTAAAACCTCATTTGATCAGCCAAATGCATTGGCTGCTCTGTTAGATCTTAAAACCTTCCTGGGGCCTATGTTAGTATACCTTTATATGTTTTTCTTGTACTTTCAACTACAGGTGTATGATGTATTTGAAAAAAAATGTTCATGCGATTTTCCTTCCGAATAAAAAGAGAGAGGTAGGAATATAGTAAATATATGACGTTTTTATTACTCAATGAATACATGTTAGCATTGAAACTAATTGGACATATTTGTCTACATCTTGAGTGCCTAGCCAAAATTGACAAAATATTTTATAACCTTCACATCTTCACATCTCTTTTTTTCCTTCACTATGGACTTTATTTAAATATTTTGTTTGCTATGGGAGCGACCATTTAACTTGAAGGCTATGTCTTTTTATGTTTTTTTTTTTTTGTTTTTGTTTTTGTTTTTTTTTTTTTTGTTTTTGTTTTTTTTTTTCTTAAAAAATATTTTGGAGCTGATTTTATGTGAAAAAAAAATATTTTGGCTGCCAAGATGATGAAAAAAAATTCTGCAGGAGGCTTTCTGCCCAAAAAATTATGTTAATTTTGAAAAAAAAAATCTGTCCGAAAAAAACCATAACCCCCCTCAGGTTAAATGGTCGGTCCCTAAAGACATATCCAATCAAAATGCAAGATACTTTCATATTTCGATCAGATTTTGAACTCATCGGAGTTAATTCTATCCAAATGAGAAAAAAAAAATTAACGAAAGCTCAAAGGTTAGGTTCAGCTGATTATGGGACATTGTCAATATTCAGAAAAGTTTCATGAGACTTTCTAATTCTCTGCTTCCTTTGAAATGGATGAAGGTAACTTACGAACCGAGTTTTTTTTTTCTTTTTTTTTTCTGACAAGCAAATATTTCTGAATTAATAATACCAAGAATGAAAACTTACCTGCCTGTTTCAAGATGGTATATGTTCAATATAAAATTTTATTTTCTGGATAAGGTGTTGTTTAAATCCATCATTGTAGAACTACTTTTTCAAAAACGGAAACATACAAGTAATATGAGACACCATGTTATTTAAAATTGAAAGTTTTAATTCTGATTTTCAATTATTCTGAATGTTGCAATTGATAGTTAGGAAAATGAACTCCTTACACTATAAATCCAATAAGTGCGTTTTATTGTCAAAAGGGAGAATAAATCACATAAAACAATTTATACAGATAATATTTACATAGTTGTGTATCAATGTTATCAAAGAATATCAAAATGTAATTAAAAACTAAATATTAAAAGAAATGTTATTTTCTTAGATCGTAATACATTTGTGATAAGTAAGGAAACTTCAATTGGTTAGTTTTATCGGTTTTAATGCTGCAAAAACTTTATCTGACTGCTAGTATTTGGTTAGTGAGTATTCCACTTCTTCTGAGCAATATTGACAAAATATGCCGGACCGACTTCATGGACTTGTAGAAATATTTTTTATGCATGAAGATCGTGCCGGACTCTATGCACATACATCTTGTTACCCGATGGTGGTTTAGTACAATATATATATTTATCCTTGTATTTCACTAAACACTCAGCCAGGTCAATAGAAAAGACATGTTGTAAGTGATTTTATTTTCTTCCAGAATAAGTTGAAAGGGGATTCTTTATCCATTGACCTTCAAGTGGTAAGAACATTTTGTATTTAACATTGCTACTCATTTTTTTTAGAAATGTTGTGAAAATTTGAATGGAATCAAAAGCACTGTTTACACGTCACCCATAATTGGTAAAAGGGTATTGCCTTTACTCTTAAATAATGGGGAGAGAAAGATGACAAGTGTGAAATTATGAAATTAACTTTTTTTTAAATTTATTTCCTCAAATTATGCAGGGAAAATTTTATCTCACAAGCAATCGAATCGATTTTCAGTCAAAACAGAATAACAAAAAGCCAAGATCTAAACGAGGATTAGGGCAATCAACAGGGATATAAAATTAAATCTTGCAACTTGTTGCCCAGTTGTCTTCATTAAAAAAGACTTGGTTTTTTTAATTATTTTTTTTTCATGCAGATCGCACGGAAGTCTATTCGTTCGTGATTTTTATGGAAAAGAAATGTTATAAAGTGACACTGTGGGAATATTTTAATGTGTTTCATGAAGTATTAAATAGTTATTTGTATGTCAAGTTGAAATTATCTATAATAATAAATTATGATGATCAATTCCGAAACAGTTGATAATTACAGCATGTAATCAAAATGTAACGAAGTAAACAAAATACTCATCAGACAAACTCGATCAAAAATAGTCACAAACAATAAAACATATTAAAAGTTAGAGTAGTCAAAAGCCCATTTAGTTAATTTTTTTTCGTAGGTTAAAAAATAAGAATTTCACAAAATAACGCAAAACTTTCGCGAAACAACGCGAAAAAAATTCTTCGAGAATAAACGCGATACTTTCGCTAATAAACGCGGAACTTTTGCAAATTTTCGCAAAAAAGCGATATCTGCGAGAATAAACGCGATAATTTTTGCGAATAAACGCGATACTTTCGCGAATAAATGAGAAACTTTAGCGAATAAATTCGAAACTTTCGCGAATAAACGCAAAAATGTATATATAAATAATAAAAGTTATCTTTATTATCTTTATTATACCCCTGCAAACGAAGTTTAGGGGAATGTAGGAATCACCCTTTCCCGCGAATTTTCTCCCTTTTACCATAAATATTTCCTGTTTCGTAAACTATATAAAATATTTCTCTTAATCAGACGGTGACATATAGATTTTATCAGCTCAACTTATAGCTCAAATGTATACCTCTGAAATATCAAAAAATTTTAAAAAATCTATCCGATGTTTATTTCATATGAAAGCTTAACAATAAGCATGTTCCCACAGTTCCCTATATATTCTTTGTAAATATTGCTGAAAAATACTGAATTTGGCCTGATTTTCAAAGACTAATTACAGGAAAAGATTATCGGTGACATATCTTTTTTATTTTATTTTTTTAACAAATGGGCTAAGAACTACAAAATATCTTAAAATAAAAAAATTCTGTCTGATATTTTAATTAGGATCGAACTACCTTAAGTATGATGAGTTGTACTGTGTCTCCCCTTTTCGAGTCCCTGAATAATCTACTTACTGTTTGACAGTAACATATTTTTCCCATTATTTCTTGAGGAATCTCATTGTGTCTATACTTGTTTTGTATCCACACTTTTATTGTGTCCCACGCACAAAAATTGGTACTTTCCATACTAATTCCGTGTTCAATGAAAGGGGATATAACTGGCTGCTATTCGGCGACAGCTCTAGATCTTGTTTAACTTTATCTTCAAAGAAGGAGCGGGTATATCTCTTTGTGGTACCTCTTGTTCCAATTACATTAGCGTGAAATGCCAAAGGCTAAGACCAGGTCACACGTTTACCTGTCTTTATTCAAATGACACACGCGTTCTATTGTACAAAGTATTGCATAATAGCATTAGCCAAACATCTGCTTTCGGGTTTTCCTGAATATCTTAAGACATGGCATTTAGTGTCAAGCCATATGATGTTTTACGAGTACAGAAAAAAAATAATCAGCGACCTTCGGCTTTGGACAATATTGTTGACTCGCTTGGCCTAATGACCTGTTGAGCTTTTGCCATAACTTGGTGTCCATCTTCACTATAATTTTACAGGAATGGTGTATGGAATGACAATTACTAAGATAATCCAGAATAACGATCATTAACCATAATTCTTTGGTGATGATGAATTGTTGATTGAATATTCATGCTATGTCAAATTGCTACATTGAAGTCTATTTATCAGCAACTTTAATCCTATTTGTCCTTTAGCAAGATGTGTTTTGCCTGTGTGGCTCTTTCGCACTTGTCATGAAATTTGAGAGCAACTGTTCCACATACGCTCACTACATTTAGACTGCAGCAAAATAAAGGCTCCATGCAAACACCAGAACTCAGAATTGGCATACGAATAATAATGTTTGAAACAACAACCTGACGACCTTTGACCAAGAATAGATTGAAGGGTTTAAGTCAAGTTCAACTCGCTGCTCCTGAATATGGTTCAGTTATTGGTTGAATAATAAAAGGATATTGAATAAATGTACATGAGACAAAGTTACAATTAAAACGTAGTAAAAACCAACAACTTGACGTGCGCTTTTATTGTCGTCCTTCATCTTGAAGTCACTGTGAGACATTCAACAATGAGCTAATGGTCATAGCTCATATTGAATTCAATACTGCCCCTACCATCGGTTTAAGCGGAATGAGTTGTTAGATGTCGATCAATGCTACATTCACCTTCCCATTCATTTTTGCACAAGAAGGGCTGATTTTAGTTTATGAGTAATGCATTCGCTGTTTAGAATAGCTTTGGAGTATTTCTAAGTGTACTCCAGTAAATTTTTTACGGATTCAATTATTCGCCATCAATTTTTGGGTTTCTTCGGCTGCTGCTGCTTGGAGTAGCCCCGGAGTTCTTCCAAACTGTGCTCTCGTGCTACAGTCATGATGGTATTGCTTCTGCTGCTGGGTTAAAATGTAATGAAGTCGATGTATTTAGTGGTTTTGGGGTATCTCCAAGACAATATCCCCGTGCTCATCTCATGAACTCAATGCCGATAGGACACGGTACCAGCATCAATGGTGATTTCAATTGATGTTGGAGTCAGGCACTCTCGCTGGCCAGGACTTATATTCTATACGAAAATTTCCCTATAGAACCTTGTATCACACGACCACGCTAGTAGTTTCAGTGAAATGTCATCTATGGCAGCTGCAAAACATTGGCCCTCCTCATAATCGACCCAAAGACTATGTTACCAAAGATATAACTAACGATATCGGGGTATATTATTGTTCCCCTCGATTTCAGTAACTGTACAAGATAGGCATTTAGAGCAATCGATCAGAGACCACAGAGTTTTTTTTTATCATTTAATGATTTTATTCTGATAATGTCATCAATATATACATAATAATGATAGTTTAAGGAAAACATCAACATAAAAGGTTTATATTAATAGGCACCATAACAATATACATTTCATATTTACCATCCTGTGTCTAATTGCTCAACAAAATATTTAGTCTGTTCTGTAGAGAGCTTTTTTCAAAGTACAGTTCATTAATCAAAAAATTTAAACCTGCTGTTACAGTAGATAATATTTTTTTTTAGTTTACATATATAAATAGAATATTAAAGACATAATAAACAATAATTAATGATTGAAAGAAAATATTTTGATGTGTAATTAAGACAACCTAAAAGGATATCCTTTTCACCGAGAGACCAATTTTATTTTTCATTACATTACTAACAGGTAACCAAAAGTTTCGGGAAAATCTACAGTAAAAATAGAAACTGAGATATGTTTCTTTGGTTTCCTCACAAAAAGAACACAGTTCTGTTTCAGATAGTTTGCATTTATAAAGGAAAGAATTTAAAGGGAGAATTCTGTGAAGTAATTTATACTGAAACAGAATGAGCTTATTATTTTTTAATGTTTGAAAAGATAATAAATAGTATTGACCCCATTCATCAACAGGTATAGCTAGTTCAGTCGACCATTTGTCTTGTGCTTTTACTGGCAATATCTTTACGTTATCAATATAAAAGTCATACATTTTTTAGCATTTAGAGATATTTTTCACTACAGTAAAATATTTATTTTTTTTATCTTTTTAGAATTTTTTATCATTTCTCTCCATTTCAACTGAAATGGCACTAATAATATCATAAAATTCTGTAAAAGTACATTCAATGTCATAAGTATTTTTTAAATCTGTAAAAGACGTTATAAGATCATTATTATCTAATAAATCATTAATATAAAAAAACGCCATTTCTGCACCAACTTTGTATAAACACATGCCTTATCTACTTGCATTTTTGAATTGAACCATATGGATTGACTCAGAATATCCTCAATTGTTTGAGGTTTTGAAGGAAGTAAACTAGCATAATTTTGAAGCACATCCCTCCAAAATGGATTTAATTTTCTTGCTTCACAAGAAACAATATCCTTCCCTCCAAAAAAGATTTTATCACCACCATATTTTTGTAGCGTGTCGAAAAGACGAGTTTTCCATTGAGAATTGTTCAAAGATCTAATAGTTTATGAATCCAATACATTTTTATTGATTTACAAAAAGAGCCAATATGTACAATTTTAGCCCACCTTCACTTAAGTCGCTTTTTAAAACACCACGCTTTATTTTATTTCTTTTTCCACGCCAAAGAAAATTTTTAAAAAATGCCCTGAATTTCTTTTAGAAATTCTGTGGAAGGATTCTCAAGAACAGATAGGGGATGGATCAGTGTAGGTAATGCCAAAGATTTTATCACAGTAATTTAACCGAGAAGAGACAAGTCCGGTCTTTAATAACCTGATTGATTTTGTTAACAGCTTCAATCAAATTTTGATGTGTTTTATTTTCAGCAAACAAATCAAATTGAATACCTTAAAGTTTAAATTTACCATTATGTACCACAAAAATCGTTTGTCATGTAAAAATTCCTCCCCACATCCCTTTATTGAACCAATCCCAATAAGCTGTGTCCTGTCAAAATTAGCTCTCAAGCCAGCACATTCAGAGAAACGTTGTAAAATTTTAAAAACTTCATCTAATGAGGTCTCATCATCATCAAGTATTAAACTTGAATCATCTGTATATTGATTTAGCAGATATTTAGAATTATTAACTTAAATACCAGAAATATTCAGATTATTTTTATAGCTGCATTCAAAAGCTCAAGTACCAGGATAAAAAAATGAGGTGACAGAGCATCTGTTTGGCGAACACCTCGTTGGAGATGAACGAATTCTGAACAGTGTCCATTGTTTATGTTACAACTAGAAATGTTTGAGTAGAAAGTATGTATCCATGAACATAAAGAATCTCCAAAACCAAAGAATTTAAAGGTTTTTTGTATAAAATTCCATTCAACTGAATCGAAAGCCTTTTCAAAATTCAGTAATACTTAAAGGCCGGGTATTATTTCTTCTACCATTGTGTCAAGTAAGTCCGAAAATAAACGTTACATTCTCTAATATATATCTCCCCTTTAAGAAACCTTTTTGTGTATCGCTAATAATGTCTTGAAGAACCGGTTCTATCCTATTTGCTATTGAAGATGATGCTATTTTTACATCTATATTTAGAAGTGTTATTGGTCTCCAATTTTTTTAGTAATATTTACATTTACCCGCCTTGTGAATACAAGTAACTTTACTCTGCCTTTGTCAAATTGAAAATTCCCCCATGTTATAGCAATAATTAAAACACGTTATTAAGAATTCTTTAATATCATTCCGAAAAATTTATAAAATTCAAAACAATAACCATAATACCCTTGGGATTTGGAATTATTCGTTCTTTTTAAAGAAAGAAGGCATTCCTCTACAGACAAATCACCCTCACAGCTTTCTATTTGATCATCTTTTAACTTTTCAAAAAGTCATTGTTTTCATCAAAAAACAGTGATTCGTGTGTTTCAGAGAAAACAGGGTTTGACACCGTATAAAGTGTTTTTTTTAATTTACTTGTTCAGAATCAAATTAATATCAGTAATTTCTAAATTATCTTCACGAATTAATTTCGGAATTATTTTTCTCTGTATAATGTCCTTTCTCTTAGTTACAGAAATATTTTGTACATCGCTCACCTTCTGCTTGCCAGCTAGTTTTTGCTCTGGCAATAAAACCATTTGTTTTCTCCTGCCGTATAGTAATAATTCTTGTTCTAATTGATCTGCTTCTAATTTGTATTAATCACTATAATTGTTATTTAATTCACTTTGTTTATTTTTCAATTTTACCTCTAAATCTGTCTCAATTGTTCATGTTGTTTCTTTTTATATTTAAAGGTATCTAATTGTTTCTCCCCTAACTTTTAATTTAATCGTTTCCCATGATAAATTATCATTAATACTATATTCATATTCAGATTCACAAGCTGTAATGTCATTTACAGGTACTCTATAGTCATCAATTACCCTTTTAATGCAGCTCTTACATGTAACTTTTTCAACATATTCTGTATCATATAACAAACTTTTATCAAATTTCCATGTAACTGATTATAAAATTTTAATTTTAGAATAACTGGAGAATGATCTGACCTGTAACTTATACCTTTATTTCAACCAACGATGCAATATCTGATGAAATTAGAAAATAATCTAAACGACTTATTTTTATTGGGTCTCCTCCATGTAAAGACACGTTCATCTGGATGTTGTTCTCTCCAAATGTCTAATAATTAATGAAGGGAAGATAACAGGAAACACTTACAATGGCCGAACATTCCAATCACATTTCACAATCAATCAGAGAACTGCACAAGAAAAATAAGTCCAAATCCTGAACTAAATTTTTAAGTTTTTTATTGTTAGTAGTAATTTCTAGTATCAGAAATATAGTCTGAACAACATTTCAGTCTCCAGAAATTATAACGGAGGAATTATTAAATAGAATAATTTTTATTTTTTTTAATTTTCGAAAAAAAACTTGGTTATCAATATTTGGTCTATAAACTGCAAGAGGTGATATTCTATATTCCTGTATTGTTATATCAAGTATCAAAAAGTTACCATTCTCATCTTTACTAATATCGTGACCACAGAGTTATCACGATTCGATATGTATGAGAAAGGCAAGGAATGGCAAGAACAAGAACTCCATTAGTTGTGCAGGGACATGACATTCGACTTTGATTTATGAGTTTTTTACTATCCGTTCGGTTTGTTGCTTTGATATTCGTTTACCTTTATTCAGTAGTTTCAACCGTATTATTCCCATAGGGTCTAATGTTAATCTATGTTCGACCTTGGTGGGCATGTTTCTGATTGATCGGAACAATTTAGGCAATCTTTGAAAAAGTGTTTGCATTCAATATACATAATTCCTGTAGAGCTTGTTTCAATCGCTTCAATAGTTTCAGAGGAGAAGGTAAAAACATATTTCCCATAGGTCAGGTGTTAAATATGATCAGTCTTGGTGCCAAGGTGCCCATGTTGTTTTTAGCGGATCGGTTTTTAGCGGATCGGAAAAATTTGACAGTTGAACGTCCTTCGTACATTCCAGTTTGGTTCCGCCTGCTCAAGTAGTTTCAGAGGTGATAGTCAAGATTTGCTTTCCTACAGGGTTAAACTATGTTCAGCCTTGGCGGACATTTTTTTTTTTTGCGGATCGGACAAATCATCGTAACGGTCATTCCATACACCATTCCTGTCAAGATTAGTGCAGACGGAAGCCAGGTAATGGCAAAAGCTCGTACGGTGCGTAAAATAATGATAATAAAGATAACTTTTTCTACTTAAATATACATTTTTGCGTTTATTCTCGAAAATTATCGCGTTTATTCGAGAAAGGTTCGCGTTTATTCGCGAAAGAAATTTTTGCTTGTTATTTCGAGAAAATTTTAGTTTTTTTTTAAATTACGAAAATGAGCTCAATATGCTTTCGTAGGAAAGAAAGAATTTAATTTGGGAATTTCATTTGGCAAACAAACATGCAAATTGTCTACGATACCAAGGGAATATATACTTTACAATCACAAAGCAGTATTGTCTTCTTTTGGTATCAGTTTGAGTGATCTGCTTTCTATCTACTGGGTACCTAATTTACATAAATGCCTTTACAAACAGAAATACATTGCTTTGTCTACCAAATGCACAAACCGTTTTCTAAGCTCCTGACTTCATAACTTACTATAGTCAAAGATTTACTTAAGATATAAATTGACAAAGTATACTTAACAAGTTCAGTGAATCAGATATGGATTCTCAAAAACTCAAAAGACATATTAAAATATTTATCTTCAACTCAAATCAACCACTGCAATAGTGTCAAAACATTTGATTTTTCTACACTCTTTACTAAACTCTCACATATGATAAGCTAAATATAGTACTCCGTGATTTAATGCATTAGAAATTAGAATCACTTAAAAGGGTAAAAAATATTTATCTTCAACTCAAATCAACCACTGCAATAGTGTCAAAATATTTGATTTTTCTACACTCTTTACTAAACTCTCACATATGATAAGCTAAATATAGTACTCCGTGATTTAATTCATTAGTCTTTCTTCACTAAAAAGGGGGAAAAAGAACATATTCATATTAAGTGATAGGTAAAAAAGGGGACTATTTTGTTAAAATTCACACTGATTTACACAAAAAGTACACAAAGGAGGGTGCATCGCAGTCCTGGAATTCTTGATTTATAACATATTTGTAGAATTTGGAGCAAAAGTTCTCAAGCAGACAATAGGGATACCTATGGGGACTAATTGTGCGCCACCTTTAGAACATTTGTTTCTTCCTTCGTATGATGCCAGGTTCATACAATGGCTACATTTCAGAAAAAAAAAGACAATAACCTAGCCAAATCCTTAAAATCAGATTCCGTTATATAGATGATGTTCTTTTATTAAACAATTCTCAATTTAAGGATAACCTTTGTCTTATATACCCAAATAAACTCAAAATTTAAAAAACCACCGATACAT
The DNA here is from genome assembly GCA_002080025.1 of Modiolus philippinarum. Classification (NCBI taxonomy): domain Eukaryota; kingdom Metazoa; phylum Mollusca; class Bivalvia; order Mytilida; family Modiolidae; genus Modiolus; species Modiolus philippinarum. The sequence continues at coordinate 15,889 of MJUU01042813.1, forward strand.
CATCATCAGCATCATACCTGGACCTATAGATCATTATCACACTGTAACAGCATTATAACTTTCGACTTCTCCATACTTATACTACCATATCTCATGAACAACTAAAATCTCGGATGAAAGTTTTAACTCATGGATGTTTTCCTGTAAGAACGGTAAACGATGATATTGGAACATTGTTGTGGGTAGAGGACAAGTCTTCTTTGTGAAAAATGACTCTAAATTGGAGAAAAAATATATAAAGGAAGAAGTGATTAAAATGTTAAAGTTTCTGATCGACAATATATTTGACCAGGTTGGATGACTTGATTTTCAACAGACTTTCGGAATTCCAATTTGAACAAATTGTGCACATCTCCTAGCCGATCTAATTCTCCACTCTAATGAGGCTTAATTCATCGATGAGCTTCTTCAACACAAAAAAAAAATAAACTTAAGCAATCCTTCAAGTTAAGCTTCCGCAATATAGATGATAGTTTGTTGCTAAACCCTCGCTTTGGTGATTTTCTTCATCTGATCTACCGAAAAGAGGCCAAAATCAAGGATACTACTGACACTTCAACATTGGCCTCATTCCTTGACCTTTCTTAAAATTGACAACAGAAGTAGACTTTTAACTAAGCTGTACGACAAATGCGATGACTTCACCTTTTACAAATGTCAACATCCGTATTCTTTGTAGCAACATCCCAAGAGCGCCGGCATACGGAGTTTACATCTCCCTGCTCATTCGCTATTCAAGGGCCTGTGATCGATACACTGACTTCTTTGATAGAGCCCGGTTGCTCACAAACAGGCTACTTAAACAAAGGTATGTTACTCAAAAGTATTCCATCCAGAAGTTTTACTGTCGACGTCACCATCTTGTGGACCGCTTAGGTATATCTGTTCCCTAGATGACAACAGATCCTTCTATTTAGACGTTCTCTACCAGATTTGACCTTACTACTGGAATGTACATGTTCAACACGGCAGATGTCTTATAAGAAGCAGGAAATGCTTGATCGGTGACCTGATCTCAACCATGGTTTTTTATTGGTTCCTTGTTGTTCATCTTTGTGTGTGTGTGTGTCTTTACTTTTCTTTTCTGTGCCGTACTCATGTTGTTTCTCTGTCTGCATTTCACAAATCATTCGCTATTGACGTGCCTTTATTTTGTACAGCGATTTTGTCAACAGAGCGAAATTACTTATACATTAAGGCTATATTCAGTCACAGTTGAAATTGTCACTACAGAGATTTTATGGTCATCAGCATGCTTCGACAGTCCGTTACAATGTTTCTATTTCGTATATGAAATAAATATCTTCGGATAGATCAAGAGTTTATAACCGGACTGAAAAAAACCGGCTGTGACTTTCCAGTAGCATTGTGACGGGTGCCACACATGGAGCACATCATGCTTACCCTGATCTGGAGCACCTGATGATATCTCAATTTTTGTAGGGTTCACACTGCTAGTACTGCCCAAACAAAATTTTATTCTAACAAATCATAAATAAATCACTAATAAGTCATGAATAACATAGAAATACTATGATATTAACATGATTTGTTACTCACTTGTTTAACAAATCATAAAGAGCATACTTATGCAAATTCGACTTAACTGATCTATTTCACATTTGTTAGAATACAAATGGTTTGTTTATGATTTGTTATCTTTTTTCCATTTAAAACTATGTTATTAGTGATTTGTTATCTTTTTGCTTGCAGGAAACTACGTTATTACTGATTCTTTAACTTTAACTTTCTTCAAAACTATGTTATTTATGATACGTTAACTTTTCCTTTTAGCTGTAACTATGTTATTAATGGTTTGTTAACTTTTTAATCGTAGAATACTATGTTATTAGTGAGATATTAACTTTGAATCTAATCTAAAAGTATGTTGTTACTGATTTGTTACTTTCTTCAATGCTGCAAAACTATGTTATTAATGATTTGTTTAAAATTCATTGTCAGGAACTTAATTACTTGTTTTGAAATTTCCAACAAATCAAATTAATAATAGATCCCTCTGCTTTTACACAAAATTCAAATGTTTACAGAAAGAAATGGAGGTAAATATTCTATTGGAGATTATTTCTACGATTGTGGGTAGATATGCTGCTTCAGATAGGTAACTATTTCATATAATAAGCAATATTCCTGATTTATTTTTAAATATTTGGCAAGCACAATTTGAATACATTTAAATGAATATTTAAATATAAAATGAACTGGAATAGGTCTATGGAGGAGCATTTTAATTTTTTTTCGCAATCAACAATCTTGTAGAGCATGAATGTATAAATGACAAGTAACAAACCAGTACTAAAAATGATTCGAAGATATGAAGATGATCGACATTATTAAACGATTCTCTGCAAAGTAAATTTTTTTTGATAATTCAGTACTGTTTATCAAGATTATATATATTTCTATGTTGTTACTGAGTTATTAGTATGTTGTTACTGAGTTATTACTATGTTGTTACTGAGTTATTAACTATGTTGTTACTGATTTATTACTATGTTGTTACTGAGTTATTAGTGATTTCTTACTATGCCGTTTACTATGTTATTTATGATTTGTTACTTCATTTGCATAACTATGTTGTTAGCTCATTTGCATGTGACATTTTCTCACTAATAAACCACCTTCAAATAATGATCTATTTATTAGTTGTTAACATCACTTGATTCCACCTTTTTTTTGTTAGGGAGGGATTTCAAACGTAAACAAACCAAATGTAAAAATGACTTTCTCTTGACCTGTAGGGTTTCAAAACTTCATCTCAGGTGAACTATGTGAATATTATATGACATCTTATGCATCTGTTTGTTTTGTTTCATACCTCAGTAGGTTTCGTAAATCAAGGTGCTTATTTATAAGGGTTTCTCTGGTAAATGTGACCACTTGTCCGGTGTCACATGATCTTGATTGAGTGAAAATGTTAAAGAATGGATAAATAGTAGGAAATTGGCAAATCAACTATTGAAAGTTCAATTCCGGATATTAATTATCATTTACAAGACATGTTGTTGATATTGATGATTTAAACTCATTTTGTAAAAATTATGTCAATATCTGTTTATTTTATTTATTTATTTACATATATTTTATTTTTTTTTTAGTTTCTTGGGGTTTTTTGGGTTTTTTTTAATATAATATTTCCATTGGTCTGTATTTATATCATTTGAACTAATAAGTAGGTCTCGTGCTTCTATTTCTCAACCTTTTCGACGAAAATGTAATAGGTGATGTGACAAAACCTTCAATTCTAGAACGGTTTACCACAGAGTGTTGGATCTTTACCGTGAACTTACATCATTGCTGTCACTATCAGAAGCACAGATATCCAACTCTAGTCAACATTTATCGTAGAAATATTGAATTTCAAGGGTGACAGTGCATTATCTGCAAACATATCAAGTCTCAGTCAAATTATACAAGCTCTTAATTTCATTTTAGCAGTCATTTGCACCTCATGCAAACAATCTTTTTAATCTGTATTTTCATACTGAAAATTCATACAATAATAATCTATACATGTCATGGAGATAGAAGTCTACCTGAACTCTGTTTTATTTGTATGTTTATTATACGGGACAGTGGAAGGGGATGTCGGGGTTCCAGGTGTAACCCTACCGATGGATTTTGCTATTGCAGGTATCAAGGTCTGGCTGTGCCGAGTTCCTATCGTTGTTAATGTTTGTCTTGTGTGTGTGTGTGTGTGTGTGTGTGTGTGGTTCCCTGGCAAATTGTAACATGTAATTGTAATTTTGCAGCCATTTCAAATATAAATGTACACAAGCCCTTGATGTCATGCAAATTTCTACACCCCTTTCTAAGCACGTGTATATATACATAGACATTTGCATACAGTCTTTCCAAACTTGTGCATGTCGGCATAGACCTTTATTAAGCAAAAGGTATATCAAAATTGGATATTTAAATGGTCTTAGGATGACTTGCAAAAACGTGCAAAAGTGTAATACTTTGAAGGTATTTACAAAATAATGAATGTTTTCTACATTAATGAAAATAAAGGAAAAAACGTGAAACTGACAGTGACGTATAGCAAACAAAATGTTATTGTAAAGATAGTAATATTCGTTATTGCATCTGAAGCTCAAAAATGTAATTAAATGAAAATATGTACAATGGGCTAAAGTGTGAGTGACAATACCACATAAAGTAAAGACAAAACCAAACAGGAAAGTCTAAACCGCAAAAAGTAGATATAAAACGCAAAAAAAAATTAAAGCACAAGATGTAAATTTAAAATAACATAAAGTGAAGGCAAACTGACAAAAGTAAAAACCAGAATAACATAAAGTGAATATGAAATTACAAAAAATAAAGATGTAATGACAGTGTTCTTACTTATACAGTAATACAGTACCTGTGTGTATTGTTTTCATGTTTTATGTAATTCATTGTAAGGGTACTCGTCTTGATAGGTTGGACTTTTTTCTAGTTTGATTTTTACTGTGAGTCTTTTTGTGTATTTATATTTTAGCCATTCACCACACATAGGGGGAGGGTTTGGATCCAAGAAAACGAGTTTAACCCCACCGCAATTTTTGCGCCTGTCCCAAGTCAGGAATATGTTGGTGACTGGCTTGTCCGTATCTTCTTATGAAATTTTAGTTTCTTGATATTTGGGTTATTGGATGTGGTTTGTTTCCATTGATTTATTCACTTTATTACCTTTTGGGGGCCATTTAGGGCTTGCTATATGGTGTGAGGTTCCTCACTGTGTTGAAGACCGTAGATGCTTTGTTTTGGGTAGTTTAAACCTGGATATGGGATGTTGTCTCCTTGACATTTACCCCATTTCCTTTCTTTTTTCATACATACAAAATTGTTGTTTTTATATCAAACAAATTATTGTAAGTCTTTTCACACAACCATTTCGCAAAACTAGTACCATGACAATTTTTGCATGTCTCTTTAAATAATGATTTCAAGCAACTTACTGTAAAAGACAAATAAAACTGACGAGAGGTAAATACCAAATATCAGAAATTAAATATGAAATTACAAAAATTAAAGATATAATGACAGAAAGATCTGTGAACCTGAACTTTATAATCTACATGCAGATATCGTAATGTATTAAGATTTGGGTGTACAATGTTATCCACAAAATGATCTTTCAGTAGTCATTTCTAAACAAATAAGTTGTGTTTTATGGTTAAGCTCTACTAAATAACCAATCAGATGCTGGCATAGTCAAAAGTAGTACTTATATAAACAAAGCCATGCTACTTTCACTTTGCATATAACTGTCAATATTGACAATATTTGAGGTCTAAAACGCTCAAGTGATCATGGAATACTTCTAGATGGACCAGCAGTTTGATTCAGTGTACCTCGTTGCATGTACAAAATACTGAAAGCCTAATATAAATGATGACATGCATTCCCAAGGATCTTTCAGGCAAAATTAATAATTTGCATACCCCTGTATGGTTAGGCGATAGAAATTTCTTATTTGACTTTAAAGTTGGGTCATCGTTTGGATATGTTACTTGACAGGTGTGTCGCTTTATTTAGTTCATGTCGCCGCATAAAGTGAAACAGGTCATTAAGAAAATTCACAAAACGTTATAATGGCCGAAAATATTTAGTGGAGTCTGATCTTATGATGAGAACGGATCTACAAATTTAAAATAAGGCATTTAAATTATTTAAAAATTGATGTGTGGTACGGACTCCCCATATATCCCTTAACTCAATTACCGAATAAAGCAATGCACGTCAAATCAATTCCAAGGATGACGTAATACACGTAAAATCCACAACAGTGTTCTACACCTTGATTGCTTTCTAACATTTTTCAAAATTTTTAGATTTTATCTACACTGAAGAGACATCAGTTGTGAAATGGCCATATGCAGAAACTAAATATACAGTAACCTCTATTAGTTTGTTATCAATTACCACTGGGCCGATTCTACTGCTAGCGAAATGTTACTCCTCGAGGGTATTCACAAGCGCAGTAGTCAGATCTTTAGTGCTGACCTGAGATTTTATAACGAAACTTGCAATATCTTAATTTTTGATAATTTTGTTGAAAACTAAGGAGTATCTTCACCTTGCCAAGCTTTGTCTTTAGCTGATTTTTGCTTTCTATTTAGATTATATTTGGTGACTTAGTTGTTAAACATCCTTGAGTTTTTTGTCTTCCACATATTTAGATTTTATCTGCACCAAAGGGAACGTAAACTTACAGCAACTTCTGTATTTTGTTATTTTTAAAAACAGATGAACATTAGAATTTTTTACATTTCTGGCAAGTTGTAGTTTCAATCTGGCAGAGATATATGAAGCATAATATTGAATTCCTTTTTTTAAATATCTTTTTACAGAAATGTATTTTTTTACTGTGGGGAAGACCATTTCCTATTTCAAATATCATATATAATTTAGAAACGTATTGTAGTATTGAAGTGACAAATTTAAAAAAGTAAAATAAAATATTGAAATCTGCCATCTATAACTATTTTTGTCTCGCTTTGAAAAGCAAAAGAAAACGTCTTACACGATAGATATGAGGAACGATAGGGTAAGTAAACATTCATTGATACTTACCAGTACATGTACAATGTAACACTCTCTCAAAATCGAACTTGACTTTCGAAATTTTTCAAAAATATGTTATGATATTTTCTTATATGTTAGTCTTTGTGTATTTGGTTGTTGAAATAAGTAAGAATTCATATTAAGAACAAGGCAGTATATTAGAATTAAAAAAAATAGAGGTAATTAGTATTTAAGGAAAGGGGTATACATCTTGTATCTCTATTGTCTGCTTCGAGTTTAAGATTTTTCAAAGAATGTCTTATAACAGGCTATAGATACGATATATCAATAAACGCTACGATACCTTTTGATATTTTCTATAAATTTCCTTATATATATTAAGGATAAAACATGATAATTTGATGTACTAATTTTTAGTTATAAACGATACAACATACAATTTTTTTAAATAGTTTTAATTCTGATAAGATATTGATACCTTGATATCTAAATACTAGATATTTAGAGATTTTTTGAAGAAAAAATCCTCTTTTGCACATTTTGTCGAGCAAAACGGCCAAACTAAGTCAATTTAAAAATTGCATTTACTATATTCTAACTTAAGTTTGAAATCAACAATACATGAAACATTAAAAATCATTTGTTTAAACACCAATTACAAAAAGCCGATTATTTTTTGGAACCTTACAATATCTAAATTTTTGTTAATTTTGTTGAAAACTAAGGAGTATCTCCCTCATGCAAAGTTCTGTCCTTAGCTGATTTTGGCTTTACATTAAGATCACATTGGTTATTTGTTCTCTATCAGTTTTTAAACATCTTTGAGTTTATGGTCTTCAAAACGTTTAGATTTTATCTGCACTGAAGAGACATAATGTGTCGAAATGCGCATATGCAGATTATAAATTTACAGTAAGTTCGGTATTTAGTTATTTGTTACCACTGGGTCGATGCCACTGCTAGTGGACTGTCAGTCCCCGAGGGTATTCACCAGCCCAGTAGTCAGTACTTCGGTGCTGACCCGAAAGCCGATTATTTTTGGTAACCTTACAATATCTAAATTTTTGTTAATTTTGTTGAAAACTAAGGAGTATGTCCCTCATGCAAAGCTCTGTCCTTAGCTGATTTTGGCTTTACATTTAGACCACATTGGTTATTTGTTCTCTATTAGTTTTTAAACATCTTTGAATTTTTGGTCTTCCAAACGTTTAGATTTTATCTGCACTGAAGAGACATAAGTTGTCGAAATGCGCATATGCAGAAAATAAATTTACAGTAAGTTCGGTATTTAGTTACATTATTGCATAGGCATTACTACGAAAGTCGAGGAGGACAATTCAAAATTCAAAATTTAAAGCTCAAGAAATTTCCTTATTCCCGCGCTTTTTCATCAATACCTTATTGAAAATTCAAGAAATTCACCTATTCTTGCTCTTTTATATAGTACCTCAGTACTGACAAGATAAAAAATCTGTTTTTTTTTTTAATATTATTTCGGTGTACTAGTTATACATTTATTGTTCTAGTGGATTGTGGCCTGTGGTTGTAATTTTCGGCCATTGAATCTATTTAATTCTAATAAAATTTAGATGTTCTTTAATATTTAGGTGTTTCGACCCCTATTTAATGTGAGGCTATGGTTCTCATTAATGGTCAGACGCTTTATTTTTGCAGTTGTCTTTGTGCATTTCACAATACTTTATCTTTTACCATATACTTTTTATTGCACAAATATTTACCTAAAATGCCAAGAAAAAAATGATTCTAGTAATAATTTTAACATTTATCATTGGCAATTTAAATACTGTTCTTTGATTATATTTTCTTTTTTAATTATGTATGAATTGTATGCAAGTAGTGGCTAACCAGTTGATATTGTTTATTCGACTTATTATTTGCTTATTTCAGTAAATTACTAAGTTATTAATTCTAGCTACTTTCCTCTGCGTGTGGTTATTTCGGCATGTCTTGTACATGTGTAAGATAGCATATGATGTATGGCATAAATCATAAATAGGGTGTGCCTCATACATTGTAAAATTAATCATTCATTTCGAATATTTCAGTATTCGAAATCTAGGAATACCTTGATATTCTGTATCTGTGATTAAAGGGAACCTCTCAATTGGCCATTTCACACTGATTAGGATTAATTACCCTAGTTAGTCTCAATGGTAGTAAATTTTGACAATCTTTCTATGCACTAAATTTAATTGTTTCAGACAAGGGTAAAATATTTTTCTCACCTAGTCAGTTATGGTCAGTAATAAATGATCAATTTTATAGCGTTTTTATAGTCAACAATTATTATTCATGAGCAAAATCCATGTAAAAACTCTATTTTGACATATAGCAGAAAAGGATTGGCATCGTGAAAACTGTCAGCAAGAAAATTGAAATAAATTGCTAATATCTTAGAAGAAATAAGTATTTAAATAATCCTTTGTATTATAATAAAATCAGAGAGTAGAAACATAATCATTTGTGGAAATAAAATTACTTACATCTTAGAATATTACACAGCTTATATGAAATAACTAAATACCGAAGTTGCTGTGAATTTATTTTCTGCATATGGGAAACAATCCATTGATATATTTAGATATTATAGAATTAATATAAGAAGAATTAAAACATAAAAAGTGTTCAGAATTTGCTGATTTACACAACGGGGTGAGACCCACTCTTAACCCCACCCCTTCACTTTTTGATGCTGTTTTATGGGGTTTGTCTTTATCTATAGCCTATTTAGTTAAATATTATTTCAGATGGTATAGCAAGCCGTTGTTTAATTTATTCCCTATTCTTTAATATTGAAAAATATCTTTTTAGCATTAAAAACAGATTTTTTACTATCAACAAATAATTGTTAATATTAAAAAATTAATTCTTTTCATATTAAAAATACACATTTTTTAATACAAAAATGAATTTTATTTTTTAATATTAGAAAATCAGTTTTTTTTTTATTAGAAATTCATTTTTTGAGAAATCCATTTTTTTATATATGAATTTCATTTTTTTTAATATTACAAAAATAAAATTGATTTTTTTTAAATGTTAAAAAATCATTATCTAATATTAGAAAAATCAGTCTAAATGTTGAAAAATAACTTTATCTTTTGTTTTAAAAATAGGCATGTAAAAAAATGGCAGTTCTAGTAACGCTTTCGATGTAAATTAAACGCTTAAAATTGTATTTATTTTTGTCTTGGAAAAGCGCATGATCGATAAGGATTATATCCTTTTACCTGTAAAGACAGTTATGCTACAGAGGTCAATAACAAATCTACCTGTAAACAGGAAACGTCCTTTTAACGTAAGTATTACATCGAGGTGTTTTGGAATGAAAATACCAATTCTAGTACCACGTCAACAGAAACACAAATAATTGATGATCATATGATAGCTACAGCTGAATTAAAAGCAACTTCGTTGTCTCTTTGACACATTCCCCGTTTCCCTCCTTTTTTCTGATTATAAAAGCATTCCTACTATGTATTTGCCTCCTAAACTTCACAAAAATCCTTTCAAATTTCGTTTTGTTTCGGCATAAATTAAATGTTCAACTACACACATTTCTGTTTTATTGACCAGTGCACTTACCACCATAAAAAATCTCTTCATCAATTTTAGCAACAAATGTTATGAATACAGTGGAATTAACTACTTTTGGAATATCAAACTTTCGGTAGAATTTTTGAAAGATTTCGATCTGTTAATGAAGCATACACCTCCGTCGATAGCTATGATTTTTCTAACCTTTTTACTACATTACCGCATACACTCATCAAAAAGAAATTTTCGTATTTGATCATATGGTCCTTCAAAAAATCAGGATGTACTTACATTTGTTGCAACACATTTTAATCGTTTTTCAGTGACGAAAAACATGACAAATATACCAACTGGACTTGTCAAGATATGATAAAAGCATCTTGATAATATTTTTGTTCGTTTCGGTGAGACAGTCTATCGGCAAAAATAGGTCTTCCTTTGGGTACCAACTGTCCTCCTCTCACAGCAGATTTATTTCTCACTAACAGTGTGACGGGTGCTAATAACAGAACAGGACATGCTTACCCTTAGTTTTACTGGAGTTCACACTGTGAGTGGCTTTGTTTTGAATGTTGTTATTTCTAATTCTGTGCTTTGTATCTGTCTAAAGTCATTATTTTCTGTGTCCTCGTTTTGGCCATGTCTTTGGACTTCGGTTTTTTTGTAGATTCCACTCCCTTGTTACTGTCGTTGTTTTAAAGCTACGAGTCATAATTCTGGCAAAAATTCATAAAGACCCTTCTAAACAGCATTTAGTGGATATTTTAAACAATACATATAGATATTTGGACGATATTTTGCTTTAAATAATCCTGAGTTTCTAAATTTACAGACGAAATTTATCCTGCCGAACTTACTTTAAATAAATTTAATAGCAGCAGTGATCATACTCCTTTTCTTAACTTGACTTTAACGACCGTAATCTTTGTCTTACTGAAAAACTTCTGCATCAAGCGTTTAGACATCATAAATTGATAAAAACATTCTCTAAATTTTATTATAGATACATTGACTTATCAAGAAAATTTGGTTCTACACGCAGGGCTCTTATACAATAGGATTTTTCACATCCAAATATCATTTACAAAGCGCATAAATTGAAAAGTTGTCCTTCCAAACTTATTAATTCTTTCATAATTGATGATGTTGTTATACGAAATTTATTTAGAAGTATTTCAATTGATGTTTCATATGTAAGAAAGCTTGATATCATAGTCAATAGAAATTATGTCCTTAGCTGGCTGTCAGTAACTGCGAGCATTTCTCCGGACAGTACCTGTGTGTATTGTCTTCATGTTTTATGTACTTCATTGTAAGAGTACTCGTCTTGATAAGTTTGACTTTTTTTTCTAGTTTGATTTTACTGTGAGTCATTTTGTGTATTTATTTTTATCCATTCACCACACATAAGGGGAGAGTTTGGATCCAAGAAAACGAGTTTTACCGCACCGCAATTTTTGCACCTTTCCCAAGTCAGAAATATGTTGGTCATTGGCTTGTCCTTGTCTTGGGTGCCATTTAAGGCTTGCTATATGGTGTGAGGTTCCTCATTGTGTTGAAGACCGTACGGTGACCCCTAAATGCTTTGTTTTGGGTCGTTTTAAGCTGGAGATTGGATGTTGTCTCCTTGACATTTACCCATTTCCTTTCTATTTCATATTTTGAATTATTATTAATTTTTATAACCTCCAACAAACATTTGTCTTTCAGAAATTTTAAAATGTATATCAATAACACATGATGAAAAATGCAATATATTTTTGGGATCTGTCTCTGATGATACATTTTAAGTACTATATTCGAGGATCGAGATTCTATATATCTAGATATAATCATTGGCACAAAGGAAAAAGTGAAATATTACATTACCATAGAACAAAGCAAACATTTTCTTTTCCTTGTAACAACGTTATAACAAGAGGTCATAATCCGGAAACTCGCCTTTCCAGTCGGAAGCCGTTTTCATATTTACTTTACATTTGATAGGTGGCACATTTTTAAACATTAAAAATGTAATGAATTTTTGAAATATTAAAAATTATTATTTAAATATTTAAAATTGAAAATGAGTACTAGTATTCGATATTAAAAAATCTATTTTTAGTATTAAAGAATCATTTTATAATATTAGAAAATCCGACGATTTTTTAATATTCAACTGGGACTAATATAACAGGGGTTCGAAACTATTTAACAAACCAGTTTGATCAAATAAAAAGATATGTCATGGCTACGACTTTCGGCTGTAATTTTTGATTTACTAAATATAAAAATATTCTTATATTTTCCGAAAAGCTGATTTATCGATGATTTACAACATTAAATTTTCATTCACACAACAATTAAATCTTTAAAAAAAATGGTAATAAATACATAAAGGAATATTTTCTGGTGCAAGAGGTCGTAAAATTATCGAAAAACCGTCCAATAAACACATGACAGTTATCGAGGATTAACGAGCGTAAGAACTATGAAAATTAAGAAAATTGGCTAACTTTCGAAAAACCGTCCAATAAACACATGACAGTTATCGAGGATTAACGAGCGTAAGAACTATGAAAATTAAGAAAATTGGCTAACTTTAACTCACTTGTTATTCAGGAAAGAATTTTCCAAGGCTTGTAAATTTTGACTGAGGAGAACTTAACTTTTAACTGTGTATTTTTCAACTGAATTTAAAGAAAAGTATATCGTGAGACGAATCTTTGCAATCATTAAAATTTTGGAGCATTAAATATTTTGGGGAAAATAGAACGTGTACTCAAATAAACATCATGAAGTGCAAAATTTCGCGGTATTTTTCTAAAAAAAAGCTAAAATTATCCAAGCAACATTTGTGTTCTTTGAAATAAATTTATTTTACAAAATTGTACTTTTGATTTGCAGCAATTTTTTTCCTATAAAATGATATATTTTGTATTCAAATCGGTAGAAAATGTCGCTGTAAAATGTACTAAAAATTTCCTGTGTTTCAACAGAGATATGCTCTTTTGTCTTTTAATGCATTGTGGAGTTGGTAAAACAATTCCCCGTGTTTGAGGTGTATGTTCTTTATTTTCCCTAGATTTGGTGTACTTGTACATGAGATTATATCTCATGTGTACACTTTCTTTATAACCTTTATTTAAATTCATGTAATTCTAATACCTAAGGTTTAACTCCCCCATCGTCTTTTTGTCCTAAGCTCTATTTGATTTTACTGATTATTCGGATTTCGTCTACTTCTACGCATTTTAAGCATTTTTTTTAAATTGTGGATTTCCTGTATTTCGGTTCTAGGGCTGCTAATGGGGAATTAATTTCCGAAATGACCATACAGCTCATTAAAATCATTGCAGTTGGAATTAATAATAATAATAATAATAATAATAATAATAATAAAAGCTTTATCTAAAGAGGGTTACACAGTTAGTACAAACTAATCCTTCCTGAGGCCCTCAATAACAATATTGAATACACACAAGATAATGCATACTACAATTAAAGAGTACATTGTGATATCAGATACAAAATGTTATAAAAATACAAATTCATTCAGCTGGTACAATTTGTTTGTTGGGCAAGTAGCATTTTAGCTTATTTTTAAGAACCACAATATTCTTAGAATTTCGCACTGAGCCTGGTAGAGTGTTCCGTGTAGAAGGTCCAGAAAAACTAAATGATTTTTTAAAAAGTTCTTCTTAGTTTTTGGTACACATAAATCACCACTAATAACATTTCTTAATTGATATAGATTACTCTGAGAGATGTACCTAATCTTGTCGATTAAATAAGAAGGTGCACCATCATTTAAACATTTACACGTTTTTTTGGTGATTGGACTTCCAAATGATTTGGTTTTGTCTGCGCTGATGAGGCATGGGTTGTCGAGATGCGCATGTGCGGAAAATAAATTGACAGTGACTTCAGTATTTTGTTATTTGTTACCACTGGGCCGATGCCTCTGCTGGTGGACTGTTAGTCCCCGAGGATATTCACCAACCCAGTAGTCAGTACTTCGGTGCTGACCCGAAAACCGATTTTATTGAGCATTGTTATATCTAAAATTTACAGAATTTTGTTCAAAACTAAGGAGTATCTCCCTCGTGCATAGCTCTGTCCTTAGCTGAGTTTTGGCTTTTCCATTTAGATACTTTTGGTTATTTGTTCTCTATCAGCTTTTACACATTTTTTGGTGATTGGACTTCCAAATGTTTTGGTTTTGTCTGCG
>MJUU01042813.1:45953-57802 GCA_002080025.1 Modiolus philippinarum
AAACACATTTTTGAATATTTTCGATTTCGACAAAGTTTTGTCCCTTTTCGTCTCATCTTATTTATGAGTGGGTCAAATATACGAAAAGTTGGTATAAATGGAAGTATATACTGTCTTCTTTACAACTGGTACAAATTATGGCAGTTTTGAAGTTTTATAAACTTCCTACATCCATTGAACTTACCCCTACCCCAACAAATTTACTCGAAAATTGTCAATTTTTTGTCTATGTTCGCATAAAAGTTACCAGAACACGCAAATCGTGTATTGTATATGAGAAGGTTGCATGAATATGGGAATTTTGAGTCGTGGTCATTCCGACTACATTTTTGTGTATTATGCGAAAAAAATCAATGCATCAATACCTTGGGATAGAATCACTAATTAATGAAAACTGTTGAGCCAAGAGTGATTTATATTTAACCGATTTGTAGCGCTTCAGATTAATTGTATAATTCCGATTATACTTCTCACTGGTATTTGAGGAGATCGTTTCCGCCTTCAATTACACGAGAGTTCCTATCTCGAAAGTCCCGTATCATATTGTGATTTTGTATTTTAACAGCCATTTGTTGACTTAAATTCGATATCTTGCCCGAAATTGATGAAAAACGAGCATTTTCTACATTTCAGATTTGTCCAATTTTCATTGTTAAATCATTATACATGCAAAATCCGCAGGATATATCTGCAGATATGCCAGTTAATTGTTCTTAGGGATATATAAGTTGTCTTAAACATTGCTTATTAAAACATGGAGTGCTTAATGTGACTCTGAATACGAAAAATCTCACCCCTACCCAAACAAATTTCCCCTACAATTGTCAATTTTTTGTCTATGTAACAAAATGTGATATGGATAACAGGAAACACCTACAATGGCTGAAAATTATAATTACATGTCACAATCTGCTATAGATTTACACATGAAGAACACAAATAAGACAAAAGACAAACGATGACAACGATAGGAACTCTGGACAGCCAGACTTGGTACTGGCACTAGCAAAAGCCGGCGGTAGGGTTAAACCGGTTTATGGGTACCCAAACCTCCCCTTTATCTGTCCCGTTTCCCTATAGTATACTAGTAATAAACACACGAAAAAACCCAATACAGGTAGACTACTAACTCTATGACAACAATCTTGAGGGGAAAGAAAAGAAAATACGTAATTTTGAAAGATGGGTCAAGGGGTGCTCGCCGCTAAATTGCCGGCTAGCTCAAGGAGCCTAGTCTCCTGGTAGAACACTGTCGCACTACGGAAGAAAAATCAAACTCAGAACTCCCCGAAGGGTTTGGTCAAGAATCATAACAAGTTTCAGGACAATTCCGCAGTATTAGTGATAGGCCAGTGTGTGTGCAAATTTTCAGGTCATTAGGTCTCAAAGCTAATTTAACGGATGCAGGCAGAGTATCTTGTCGATATCCCCTATTACGTAAAGAATATAACTACGGCAGTAGAATACCGAAGGATAAAGGAAACGTCCCAGTTTTCCTGGACTTTAAATCAATTTCTGGCATTTTTAACATTTCCATAAAACGAGGATTAGAAATGCCCTTAGTAATAAGCTATTTACGAGTATTGCCATATTTAGACATCAAATGTTTATATCTATTATAAAACTTCTTAAATGTATTCAGCAACTTATGAAATCTGTAATCCTGTTGAAAAGTTTGGCTGTGATAGTAAAGTTACGTTCATTAAAATCGTCATGAGTAGAATAAACTCGTGCGAATCGTACCAGTTGAGAAATATGCACCCCGTAAGATGGAGCTAGAGGGATATCACCGTCAAGAAAAGGGAAATTAGTGATAATGAAATCAAAATCGTCCCGTTTATCATATATTTTAGGTTTTAATTTACCGGAGTCAATAATGATAGTTACATCCAGAAAAGGACAGTATTTAGAATCATTGTTAGCTTTATTTAATTTTAGTTGTTGCGGGTAAATAATGTCTATATAATTTAAAAACTGGGAATAATCAACAGTGAGGATATCGTAAATATACTTATGTTCGCATAACATAAACTCAAACACGCAAAATGTGTATTGAATATGACTATATTGCACGAATTGCATTACGATTTGGTATTTTTACAGCTTAAACTTAAACTCCGTGTTGTGCCCGAAATTGAGGAAAAATGGGAATTTTCAACATTTCAGATTTGGCCAAAGTTTACTGTTAAACCGTTATATATGGCAAATCTGGTGGATATATCTACAGATATTCAAATTAATTGCTCTAAGGGATACATTAGTTGTCTGAAAACAATAATTAGAAAACCAATTAGTATTTAGTATTGGCTTGACTTCTTAAAGACAGCCAGTAATGTTTCAGTGGTTTTTTTGTTTAAATTTGGAATGATATGATTATAGTCCAAGCTAGCAAGATCTTTAGAAGCAGTAGGAGCAGACGCAGATGGTAAACTTCAAACCAGTAATAGTTGGGAAGTGTCAAATAGACCTGTCGAATTCAATTTTATGATTGTCATTGATAACATTTATTACGGGTGAGACGAGTTGTTATAGGGCTTTCATACTCAATTAGATTATCACACGAAATAGCAAGGTGATTGTCATTTATAACATTTATGACATGCTTACCCTTACGGACCACCTGATGTCGCTCTCTGTTTTTTATGGGAGTTCACTCTGTCATTGCTTTAGTTTTTGTGTTGTCTTGTTCAATTTTAGTTTTGTCTTCATCAGTAGTGTTTGAGGTACCAATTTGTCCTTGACAATGTTTGCATACTAAAGTGATTACAAAAGCTTTTCAAAATTTCACCTTGGTACTGTTGGAGGGTTAGAGAAGATCCTCAATTGGTTTTGTCTCAGGGTCAGAGGGTGGCAGTAACCAATCAGTTACCTAACAGATTTTTCAAAACATATGCCTCACTGACCGTGTGACGGGTGCTGTATACAGAGCAGGACATGCTTACCCTTATGTCACTCTGTTTTTTCAGAGTTCACACTGTTAGTGCTTTAGTTTTTCGTGTTGTATATGTAGTGGTTGTGTGTTTTGTGGGCATGTAGTGTCTTTGGTCTTCCGTCTTCTGGTGTTCCTGATTTTGCCTTGTCTCTGGACTTTGATTTATGTAATATTGTGCCTTGTTCCTTCGGTATTCTACTGCCGTTGTTATGACGAGTTAGATGAGTTTTTGTAGGGCTTGCATATTCAATTAGATTATCACAACAAAAAGCAAGGTTACTCTTCAAGAAAAATCATAAGCGTAGATGAAAAGGATACTAAATTCAAGAGGCATAAAAACACTTTAAGCTGGGCAGCTATGGTATCTGTTTGGCTAGAATGCTTTTGTCACCATTGTAATCTGAAGTGGTAGTTCAAATACAAGGTAAATATTGAAGTAATGATTAACTGTAACCAGTTCCTTGCCTAATTTAATCTATTTTCCGAATTTTCTGTATTTCACAGACTCCAAATGAATCTGAAGCACGAAAGAGAAACGAATATCAAATATTTGATATAGTTGCAAAAATGGGAGTGTTCATTTCTTTGTTTACAGTCGTGATGAATGGGTGTTCGTGGAATAATAATGATAATGACAGCAAGGGCCCGATGAAAAGTAGTATACCGTGTCATAAAATATCGAAATATACAAAGGATTGCTATATTTGCCTCAGTTGAAATTATACAATATGATGCCCCTGGGTAATTTAATTTCAATTTCTTTTTTTTTCTTTTTTTTTTGAAAAAGTAATGGCTTTATTGTCGGTCAGAACAATAAGTTTTGAGGGTTAGGGTTATAATAAATGATCTCAATCTTTTGCTGGACAACATTTTTTCGTTTAGCTACACTATTTATCAACAGGTCATTCGTATTCCAATCGGTGCGCGTCTAATTTGTAACAAACGAAACTTCATGAAACACTTCAAAACAGAACCATACAAAACTTTGGTAAACTTATTCTATTTTCAAAGAAAAACAGCAGGTATATTGACGATATCCTTACTTTTGACATCATCTATCTACAAGAGCTGCGATTAAATAAAGCTAACAATGATTCCAAATACTGCTCTTTTCTGGATCTAATTATCATTACTGACTATTGTAAAATAAAAACTAAAAAAAGTGATAAAAGGGATGATTTGGATTTCACATTTACTAATTTTCTAACCCTTTAAAATACTGAGACTTCATTCAATGTATGGCACTCGGTAGATGTCCTTGGGACTGGATTTGGCTGCCTATTTCGATATTTTTGGAAATGAGTACTTCTTATTTTACTACTTTTGGATTGTGGCTTTCCATATTATTTGATTTTAATGCTGCTGATAAGAGATTACTCCTTGAAACACGTGTACAGCATAGCGAAATTGAATGTTTTTATGTTACTCCGGTATTTTTGTATTTTTTGCTTTTCTAGACAGTGACATTCATCTAGCTCCATTCTACAGGGTGTATATTTCTCAACTGGTATGATTCGTACGAGTTTTTTTTAATCTTGACATATTTAATGGACGTGGCTTTACTATCACAGAAAAACTTTTGAAACAGGTTTACAGTTATATAAGTTGTTGAATATATTTCAGAAAGTTTTATGACGGATATGGACATTCGATATTCCAATAAATGTTACTTGCAAACAGCTTATTACTTAAGACATTTATAATACTCGTTTTTACTGTAATGTTGTAAAAAATGCAATAAACTGATTAAAAATCCAGAAAAGCAGGGACGTTACTCCCATTCTTTACAAGATATTCTGCTTGCATCCATAAAATTAGCTTTGAGATCTATTGACTTGATAATTTTACACCCATACTGGCTATCAATGATACTACCGATGTCTACTGAAATTTATGAAACTGATTCTTGACCAAATTCTTCGGGAAGTCTTGAGCTTGATTTGTCCTCCGCAGTGCGACAGTGTTCTACCAGCAGACTAGGCTCCCTGAGCTACCTGGCAGTTTAGCGGGGAGCACCCCTTGACCTATCTTTCAAAATCACTCATGTCTTTTTCTCTCCTTCCAAGATTGTGATCATGAAGTTAGTAGTCTACCTGTATTGGATTTTATTCGTATGTTTATTACACTATAGAAAAACGGGACAGATAAAGAGGAGGTTTGGGTACCCATACACCGGTTTAATCCAACTACTGGTTTTTGCTAGTGCCGGTACCAAGTTCGTTTCTCCCGGGTCCCTATTATTGTTAACATTTGAATTTTGTCTTAATTGTGCTTCCCTGTGTAATTACATGGCAGACTGTAGCATGTAATTGTAATTTTCAGCCATTGTTGATATCTCCTTTTATCAGATTTATTACATTTTAAATTACCTTTATATAGATCTATTTACGTTATGTGTGCTCGGGGTTCTTGGAGAGGGTAGTTTTTTAATCCTAGCCATTAAGGTAGGATTGGAAAAACATTAACAACATGTTACTGACACGGTTTTATATACCTATAGCTGTTTATCACACTTTGTCTACTTTTTGTACTAGCATTTCTTTTTATGTTGTTCGGGGTTTTAGCATAATTGTCTTTTGCCCAGGAGAACCGGATATGTGTTCACAACTACTCAGTAGCAGTCTCTTACTTACAAGTACTAGGAAGTCTCTGATTCTTAATAATATACCTTACTTCCATTCTATACATTTCTCAACTCATCACTGCAGATAGGCAATTTCCAAAAACGTGATCCAACAGTTTTGAGTCTCTTTCGTAGCTTCTAGTACTATTTTTAGGAAGTCAAAAAATCAGTCACCTTGACATTTCAGGCATGACGTGCTAAAGGTAAACTGACAGAAAGGTAATGAATTTATATTTACTACTTTTGTAATTTTTTCAGTGTCACTACCATCTGTCCTAACCATTGGATGTAATGGAATTTAACACTACCTTAATTATTCCTTACAATTTAACTCATTTTGAATATTTATCAGATCGAATTTTGTATACCAAATAAACTGACATTACTGTATTTTATTTAAACTTCAAGGAACAATACAACTATGGATAAAGGATATATTTAGTGCAACTTAAGTGTAACTTCATGTTCCCGTTTGGATTTTTTTTTTTATCTTTTCACCTTTCTACGCCAGCATTCTTCTTTCCACTGAAAAAAAACACTCAGTCCTTTTATCAACATAAATTTATATATTTGTTCCACTTTGAAAAACTTCCTTTGGAGGAATAGAAATATTGNTGTTTTTTTTTTTTTTTTTTTTTTTTTTTTTTTTTTTTTTTTTTTGTTTTTGTTTTTTTGTATATAACATGGAAACTGTACTAGTATCTTTATTATGGAGGCGTTCTCAAAAGGACCTTGAAGGGTAGGATGCGTGGTCATCTAATAAACAGTCTTGCGGAGGTAAACAGACACGTTATATCAGAGATCCTTCTTCATCTTAAATAAAATATTACAGCTATTTTGTTCTAGCAGGGATGATCGGTGACCTACCAACAACCTTTTTGATTCCGTTATTCTCATGATATCTTTTTTTTCATCTTCTCCTTGGGGGATTGGGAGATGTGCGGTCAATTAAATATAATAAGAAAATCATGAAACTTGAAAAAGTCGTTAATTTTTAATTATTCAGATTTGTACAATTTCAGCCATCGAATATTTAATTTGACATAATAAAGTAAAGATTGTATATTTTTCAATAAAAATTAAATCATTATTATATAGTATTTATGAAAATATGTTTAAACTGATACAAAATTGTGAAAATTAAGTTAAAAACAGAGAAAGGCTACAAATTAATTGCAATTCATCTTCGAGTTTGGTCCTAATCATTGAAACAAAAAGTTTTTGATAACAGAATCGAGGGAAAAATAGATTTTTCGGTACACCAGAGCATGAAAAAGCATTGCAACAAGAGCCACGCACATTTTATTTCAAAAGTTGTTTAAAACTTAAAAATAAATATGTACAACGAATGTTGTTATCCAGTTTTTGTAAGACACGCAATTTTTACCCTTCAAGGCTGTGAAAGCACAACACATATTACTTTTTTGTATTTTAAATTGGTTATTTGCAATGTTTTTTTATACATTTTATTTTTCACCCAACATATTAAATACGGGTTTCTTTAAATCTTTTTGAGTTTAAAATTTTAAGGTAAACTTTGGGCAACCTTAAACATGGCACACGATCAAGTAATTACTTCAGGGGTTCAAGTGTGCAATGTCTTTATCTAAAGCTTGAAGTCATTACCCTGTATTACTATAACACGAAAGTATAATAATTGCAAATAATGGGTAATTGTTTTGTTTCAATATTCAATATTCAAGAAAGAACATGTTAAGACTAAAAATATTGCTTTTCAATAGGAATACTTTAACTTGCTGCATAGTTATTATAATTCTATAAGTCGACATTGTCCCAGAATTCAATTGGAAATACAAAAATACCCAAGTTGCATAATAAACAGTAAATTTTGTAATGCTGTACACGTGTTTCAAGGAGTAACCTCTCATCAGCAGCATTAAAATCAAATGATATGAAAGGCTATAATCCAAAAATAGTCAAAAAAAGAAGTACTCATTACCAAAAATATCGAAACTGAAAGCCACTACCAGTAATTAGGACACCCACCGAGTGCCGTAGTAGTATTTTTATGGGTTAAAATTTTAAAATGGCACTTGAAGTGTTTTTATACCCTTATTGCAGTGTTTCGTTTTTAGCATTTTAATACCTTTTGACTTCTTCTGTCGATCAAAATGTATCAGTACTAGATCCTTGCCTAGTTTACAAAAGAGACAGAAAGTATTATCGGCAGTAATAAATGTAGAAAAGATAACAAGAAACACTTAAAATGGCCGAAAATTATAATCAACTGCCACAATCTAGGGGGAACTGCAAAAAAATGAAATGACAAAAGACAAACACATACATTGATAGGATTCATGGGTACCCATAGGTGGGATTTCTTCTTGTATACATATATGAAGCTTTAAACAAGATAAAAGTCTTTTAATTTCACTTTTATATGACAATAGTAAAGTCATTGTAAATGAAGCATGAACTTCAGTATCTTTTATTCGTTTAATTTAAGATTTAGGTTGTCAATTTTGATGATAAGTATTAATTTTTGAAGAAGGGGTAAAAATAGAAAAAAAAACTAAAAAAAAAACATCGCGGCATAAAAATCAAACCAAATGTGTAACATGATGACTAAATACTAAGTATTTTGATCATTGAATTACACAATAATCACTGAAAGTCATATTTTCCTATAAGTTTTGTGGGGAAGTGATGGCCATTTCAATAGTATGAATCCTTCTAAACATTTTGTACATTCATACAGTATACAAAGATTGCCAATGCGCAGTTGAGTATAATTGAATTGCATATTGTCAATTATGTTTCCTTTGAAGTAGAAATATCAATCAAACTCTTTATTTCGTAAAATATCCTGAAAATTCCCATTTTTCAGAAACGTCGGACTTCATATTAAATCACAAAACTACAGGGTATTGCATATTACAGTATATCTCAACTATCTTTTAAATAGAAAACGAAAATAAATAGGAAGCCAAATTCAGCACCAAGGATATCCACCGAGTACAATCAAAGAAATAACACTTCACTATATTAAGGGGTTAGAATTTTGATTAAAGAGTAAATTTCTATAATACATCGCCTCCGAATACCGAGACAAAAAGGAGTTAGGGGACGACCATTTGATCCTGGGGTTGGCTGTAATTCTTGTCATAATATTNATTACCAATTTCATTATTATTTTATTTATTTATTTATTTTATTTTATTCATAATTATTTATTTTATTTATTATTTTTTATTAATTTTTTTTTCTTTCTATGGATTTTTCATTATTATATTTATTCATTTATTTATTTTAATGTTATTTCTATTTTGGCTAATTATTAGATATCCCAACAACTTTATGATTTTATTTTTCCCAACCTGAACTACTTCTTTTATTACCCTTACTTAACCTAATAAAAACCCTAACCTGAACCATAACTTATCACTAATCATTAATATAAGTGTAATCCTAACCCAAAAGATTTAAATAATACCTATCTTAAACTTGAAAATCATTTTATTTATTAATTAGTGATAACCTAACCTAAAGCTTTCAAACACACACTAACGTTAATAATGGTATCATCCCCAATAGTTTTACCCTAACAAAAGTAACCTTAACCAGTAACCCTTATGTATATAACCCTAACCCTTATACATATAACCCTAACCCTTATGTAGATAACCCTAACCCTTTGGTATATGATATTAACCTTTGTGTAATAACAGTAACCCTAACCCTTGTGTATATAACAGTAACCCTAACCCTTATGTATAACCCTAACACTTATGTAATAACACTAACCCTTGTGTAAATAACACTAACCCTTACGTATATAACCCTAACGCTATTGTATATCACAGTAACCTAACCCTTATATATAGAACAGTAATCCTAATCTTCACTTCAAACATTAACCGTAACCCTAATGTTTATAACATTAACCCTTATGCATATCCCTAACCCTATCTATTACCTAACCCTAACACTTATGTAATAACACTAACCCTTGTGTAAATAACACTAACCCTTACGTATATAACCCTAACGCTATTGTATATCACAGTAACCTAACCCTTATATATAGAACAGTAATTCTAATCTTCACTTCAAACATTAACCCTAACCCTAATGTTTATAACATTAACCCTTATGCATAACCCTAACCCTATCTATTACCTAACCCTAACACTTATGTAATAACACTAACCCTTATGTATAACACTAACCTTTACGTATATAACCCTAACGCTATTGTATATAACAGTAACCATAACCTTAATGTATATAACAGTAACCCTAACCTTCACTTCAAACATTAACTCTAACCCTATAACAGTAACATTACCACTGGTGTATATAGCAATCGCCATAACCCTAATCTAAATACATGACAGTAACCTAGCCCTTATGTATAACCCTTACCTTTATCAGATCTGTTACCCTAACTATACTGATGGATACTTCATTGAAAATACATAATGAAACGTCTATGACTATGAACTGACACAAAACATCAATGACATTGATGTGAACATAATGTTATCCATAACTATGAACTTAAAATAGCAAAATACAATGATATGAACAACAAATACAAATAAAAAAGTCTAAACATCAACATGAAGTGACACAACATATGAAAACAATTTGGCACTGGAGAAAAAATGAACTATATATAAAAGTATCAATGATAAAAGATTTCTTGAATTATAACAACTTATGAAAACATACTGATGTGAACAACAAATATAAACAGAAACGTTTATATATCAACATAAAGTAATACTATGAACACAAATTGATATTGAACAACAAATACAAGCATCGATGTTAAAAGATCAACATGAACTGATACAACATATGAATGTGAACACCAAATACGAATAGAAACATTGAACTATGAACATTAAACGACACAAGATATGTAAACATATGAACATTGACACGTTTGTTAACACAAAAACACGACACATAACGTTAACTATGACTATAAAGTGATATAAAATATGTAAACATGTGAACACTAACACTGATATGAACAAAAATATAAACAGAAACATTGAAACATCAATATTAAAAGACACAAGATATGTAAACATGTGAACATTGATACGAATATTAACACCAAATCATAAGCATAAGTTAAATAAGACTATAAAGTGATATTAAAACATGTAAACATATGAATATTAACACTGATGTGAACCAAAAAATATAAACATAACGTCAGCTATGACAATAAATTGACATTAACTATGAAAATAAATTGATATTGAAGACAATATGAACAATACATACAAGCATAAATGGTTAAAGATCAACATGAAGTGATATAACATATGGATGTAAACAACAAATGGATGACGAAATAAACATGAAGTGACACAAACTATGAAAACAAATAGATACTGACGACAAAATGAACAACAAATACATGCATAGATGTTAAAAGATCAACGTAAAGTAAAACAAACTATTAAAACCTGTGAATGTGAACACCAAATACAAGCATAAATGTTAAAAGACCAACATTAAATTGTACAACATATGAATGTAAACACCAAATACGAACAGAAACATTGAAACATCAACATAATCTGACATAAACTATGAACACAAATAGATATTGAAACAATATGAACAACAAATACAAGCATAGATGTTAAAAGATCAACATAAAGTTATACAAACTATGAAAACTAATTGATATTACAGACAATATGAACAATACATACAAGCATAAATGGTTAAAGATCAACATGAAGTGATATAACATATGAAAACACAATGATATGAACAACAAATACATGCATAGATGTTAAAAGATCAACATAAAGTAAAACAAACTATTAAAACCTGTGAATGTGAACACCAAATACAAGCATAAATGTTAAAAGATCAACAGTAAATGAAACAACATATATATGTTAACACCAAATACGAACTGATTGAACATTGAAAACAGAAAATTGAACAAACATGCAAACATTGACATGAATGTTTATACCAAAACACGAAACATAACGTTAAGTATGAAGACAAACACAACAATAAATGACAACTAATGCGAACTTGAACACCAAAACACAACAAAACATGATAACATAATGACATCGATATGAACTGTTACATGAAAACACAATATGAAATGTAAAATATGGACATAATTCTAACAAATTATGAAACTAAATGTGAACTTTGACTCTAAAGTGATACAAAACATTAATCTTAACGATATTCATATGACCTGTTACATGAAATCTTAACATAAAACGTTACATCTTACCACAGATACAACAAATAATGAACACAAATATAACAAATTATGAA
>MJUU01042814.1:4268-14935 GCA_002080025.1 Modiolus philippinarum
AAAAAAAATCAGAGAAAACGGGGCTATCAGTCTATGCCTTAAAATAACAGACTAGAAAGTATGCTTTTGGGTAATAAATTAAATAAGTAATCCGGGATGAAATGTCTGAGCACAATGTCATTTTACTACAAATAGCAAAACAATGCGTTCCTGGGTGTCAATAAACATGTTTTTGACATATATCATTTTGGGTATACCATCAGTTTCACAGAAAGTTTGTAAAATATCACTTGAAGGGTGATTCTAAAACGTGTAAGGGAACGGAACGATTTCGTTTCTTCTCTTAGTAAGTATCTATGAATGTTTTGTAATTCAAGAAACGAAACAGTTCGTTCCGTTTCGTTTCGATTCATTTCTGTATTTTAGTTTCGTTTCTTGATTTTTTCTTCCTGTGTAAAAGGGGCAAAGGTTCTTGGTGTAAAGTCTTTCATTCCAGCTTTATTTTTGAGAAGCACTCTGAAAGAAGCTGCTTTTCCCGTTCATGGGTTATTTTTTTCTATAGTTCCTGTGTCATGAATAAATTCATGCATTAATAAAGTTATTTATTCTAACCTAGCTCGTGCATTTTTTTTTTCGAACAATCTCGATTCCCGCGTTACGCTAGTACCCAATGAGAACAGCTACATTGACAAAAACATTCTATAAAAGCCCTGTTCTTGATAAACTGGAGTATCGTGTGCGTTTTTGTCACATGTACATTCACTCCATATCCTTTAATTTTTCCTATTCAGAACATATATTTAACGGCTTCATTGACAATTGGAATGGATCCGACAAAAGATGATAATTAATGAAGCATTTCGAACATAGGACCTTCAACTTCGGGGCGAGAATTGCCCCACCCAGTTGCACTGGTATTGTTGTAGGCCATAAAGTCGAAATTTGTTGGAAATGTCTTTATTCTTTATCTTTCATTCTGTACATTTGTCTTTTGTACCTCTTATTAATGACCTTGGCTCACCTAGCCCATGCCAAAATAAGCTTTTGTCATCACTTACGTTGTCTCTGAAATTAATTAGCCACTTGGAACCAAACTTTGTCACAATAGTCCTAAGATGGTCCCTTTAAAAAACAGTTTACCTCAACCAAGATGGCTGTCATGCAGCGGGTATCATAGCGTAACACTGAACCTTATAAAAACAAATTCAAAGATCTTTTTCTCTAAAACTACTTGGCAAATTGGAACCAAACTTGGTCATAATAGTCCTTATATGGTCCCCTATAAAAATGTCAGGTCCACACTAAATTCATGATGGCTGCCAGCGGGAAACATAGTTTAATATTGGACCCATTTGGAACAATTTCAAAGATCTGTTCCTCTGAAACTACTTGACCAATTGAATCTTAACTTAGTCACAAAGGTCCGAAGATGGGTCTTTTTGAAAATGTTCGTCGGTGGTCTTATTATCAGTTCAATAACAATTGGTTACTTAGCTAAGTCGTTATAACGAGATACTAAGTCGTTTTAACGAGATACTAAGTCGTTATAACGAGTTATCTAAGTCGTTATAACGAGATACTAAGTCGTTATAACGAGATATTAGTCGTTATAACGAGTTAGCTAAGTCGTTATAACGAGATACTAAGTTGTTATAATGAGATATTAAGTCGTTATAACGAGATACTAAGTCGTTATAACGAGATAAAAATAAAACACCACCTGGCACTAACGGACTTCCGTAATTTTCCAATGTTCGTGGTGTATTTCTAAAAAACGATACTGGCACACCAAAATCACATGAAAAATGGGATGAAATTTTTAATATAGAAATTAGTAAAGACAAGTGGGAAACGATTTACAAGCTCCCATACACATGTGTCATTGAAAGTCGGCTACAAGCCCTTCAATACAAGATATTAAATAGAATAGTTTATCGCAACTATCTGATACATAAGTTTGTATATGTATATAGAATACTTGTAATATAATTGAAACTTTAGAACATAAATATTATATTTTAACATGATTGAACTTTTAGGACATCCAATTATTTTTTTTATCTCGTTATAACGAGATACGATGTCGTTATAATGAGAAACTATGTCGTTATAACGAGATACTATGTCGTTATAACGAGATAGTATGTCGTAATTACGAGATGCTTTGTCGTTATAACGAGAAACTATGTCGTTATAACGAGATACTATCTCGCTATAACGAGATACTATCTGGTTATAACGAGAAACTATGTCGTTATAACGAGATACTATGTCGTTTTAACGAGAAAATATGTCGTTAAAACGAGATACTATTTCGTTATAACAAGAAACTATTTCGTTATAACGAGATACTAGTCTTTATAGCGAGATACTATGTCGTTATAACGAGACGCTATGTCGTTATAACGAGATGCTATGTCGTTATAACGAGAAACTATGTCGTTATAACGAGATACTATGTCGTTATAACGAGAAACTATGTCGTTATAACGAGATGCTATGTCGTTATAACGAGAAATTATGTCGTTATAACGAGATGCTTTGTCCTTATAACGAGATGCTATAACGTTATAACGAGAAACTATGTCGTTATAACGAGATACTATGTCGTTATAACGAGATACTATGTCGTTAAACAAGATCTTATGTCGTTATAACGAGATACTAAGTCGTTATAACGAGCAACTATGTCGTTATAACGAGAAACTATGTTATACATGTAAGTCGAAATACATCTTCACATGAAGATTATTATCTCCCTTGCTTTTATTATCTACCTTTGTAGTATAATCACTTTTCATTATAGCACATTTTTAATAAAAAGACACACCAAAAAAAGTGTTTCGATGAACATAATTAGAACTATTATACCTTAGTATGAATTTTCTATATAAATTGTTTATTTGGTAAATTTACTATTTTTCACACAAATGTCTTGTCAGAAACAGATTATTTACCGGTCAATAGTTTCAGAGATGAACTAGAGATGTATTTACTGGTTCAGTTAACTTTTTACCAATGACGTCACATTGATATCTTTGATGTTCGAATTCGGTACAATAAAATTACAAACAGAGGATAACAGTAAACACCTACAATGGCCGAAAACTACAATCAAATGCCACAATTCACAAGTGAAGTGCATTAGAAAAACACTAATGAAGACAAGAGACAAACATTTATAACGATAGGAACTCGGGATAGCCGAACTTGGTACCGACACTAGCGGTAGGGTTAAACCGGTTGATGGGTACAGAAACCCGAACCCAAAACACAAACTAAAACATATTTACTGGATATTCTAACGATAGCAAATTTATTGTTTTCCTCGACACCAACTATTTTCCTCCGCTTCGCGTCATGAAATAGTTGTATCTCGGGAAACCATAAACTTACAATTGTCCTCATTGCCAGTAAAAAGATGTATACTATTTGATGTATTGTACAAGTTTAAGTAATGAAAGGAACATTTCTGTTGAAAATGAAACTATATTTTTTTTAATAAATCAAACCAAACACAATAATGAAACCTTTACAAATTTCAAACATGTTAAATGTTTATTATTCAAAGTATCGTGTCTAATGTTGATCAAATAAAGTGCTATGATCTAGTACATATAGTGACAAGCAATCCTATAAAATTAGAATGGCTTTTGAGGCGTTGCGCCAACAAGGAAATGTGACATACGGACTGAAGGACACCTAGACGCAAACCTTTATTAGGTCCCACCGCCGCGGTTTCGGCGACGGGACAAAAACGTATCTCGTTATAACGACTTAGTATCTCGTTACAACGATTTAGTATCTCGTTATAACGACATAGTTTCTCGTTATAACGACATAGCATCTCGTTATAACGACATAGTTGTTCGTTATAACGACTTAGTATCTCGTTATAACGAGATAGTTTCTCGTTATGACGACGTAGTATCTCGTTATAACGACATAAGATCTCGTTATAACGACTTAGTATTTCGTTATAACGACATGGTTTCTCGTTATAACGACATAGCATCTCGTTATAAGGACATAGTTTCTCGCTATAACGACTTAGTATCTCGTTATAACGAGATAGTTTCTCATTATGACGACATAGTATCTCGTTATAACGACATAAGATCTTGCTATAACTACTTAGTATTTCGTTATAAGGACATAGTTTCTCGTTATCACGACATAGCATCTCGTTATAACGACATAGTTTCTCGTTATAACAAAATAGTATCTCGTTATAACGACATAGCATCTCGTTATAACGACATAGTTCCTCGTTATAACGACATAGGATCTCGTTATAACGACATACTATCTCGTTATAACGACATAGTATCTCGTTATAACGACATAGTTTCTCGTTATAACGAAATAGTATCTCGTTATAACGACATAAGATCTCGTTATAACGACATAGTTACTCGTTATAACGACATAGTATCTCGTTATAACGACATAGTTTCTCGTTATAACGAGATAATATCTCGTTATAACGACATAGTTTCTCGTTATAACGACATAGCATCTCGTTATAACGACATACTATCTCGTTATAACGACATAGTATCTCGTTATAACGATATAGTTTCTCGTTATAACGACATCTTATCTCGTTATAACGAGATAAAAAAAATAATTGGATGTCCTAAATCAGCCACCGTAAGCTAAAGCTTATGGTGGTCACAAAATTTTAACGATTTAATACAATTATCACTCTATAGCATCATCTTTGGTTACTTGGAGAAAACAAACATTGCACTGAATTATTGTATTTTACTTGGGAAATATTACATAAGTTACATGAATTTTAAATTTGGCTTCAAAGTTTGATAACATTAATTTTGAAAATTTTCATATTTTTCTGCAAGGCGACTTTAAATCTTAGAATTTTCATACATGTATCTTAAAAAAGATAAAATTATGGAATACAGAAATACTTTCGATGAGCCCAACAGTAAACTTTGAGAGATATACACTTTTTTGTTGTTTTTTTTTAATGTATAATGATATATATGTTCTTTTGTATATTAATGAAATATATGAAATATCACGCATGTTGCAGTGTATTTTCACTCCTTACCAATATGAAAAATCATTATATATATGTATATGCATATATATCTTTTTTAATATATATTAAGGTAGGAAATGAACTACATGAAATATTATGCATGTTGTAGTGTGCAAATTTGAATAACTATTTGTGATTCCTTATTGATATATGCTTTGCAGTTGAATGCAAAAATATAATTAAAAAAAAAAGAAAAAAAATATACACAGCATCTTCAAAACCATCATCATATTCTGGATATTAGTAGAAACAGAGATTTTTAAACCTATGGTAGGACCTTGCATGTTGAAAAATGAACTTACTCCCTACTGTTCTGCAACCGAGATGCTCATTGCTAGTAAATGGTCAAATCATACTGTTTAAAATGCTTCTTTCACTCCTCGTTGTCTGTGATGGTGTTAATGTCCTGCATGGTTGTTCATATCGAGTAGAGACATAGTTATCAGTAATTTTCAGCAAATGGGTTAAAAAATAAGAAATAGACGAATCCATGCATAATGGCATGAAGTCTCAATGTCTTACAGAATATTGATGAAGAAGGTATGAGAGACGAAGTTGGCAACATCTTTTATCGACTGCAAATCATTTCAGTGACACTGATTCTAAGAGCATGTTGACGATCCCGCATCCATGGGCTTTATAAATAACGTAACACCAAAGTTGCTGTTAATTTGGATTCTGCATATGCACATTTCGACAACTTATGTCTCTTCAGTTCAGATAAAATCAAAATATTGGAAATCCATATACCGAAATAAGTGTAAAGACTGATAGAGAACAAATTACCAATAAAATCTAAATAGAAAAAGCAAAATCAGGGAGATACTCCTTAGTTAACAAAATTTTATTAAATTAGATATTGCAAATTTCCAGATCAAATTGGTTTTCAGGCCAGCACCGAAGAACTGGCTACTGGGTTGGTGAATACTCTCGAGGACTAACAATCCACCAGCAGCGCCATCGCCTGAGTGGTAATAAATAATACCGAAGTTGCTGTTAATTTGGATTCTGCATATGCGCATTTAGACAACTTATGAATGTGGCGTTGTTCGACAATTTGCAACGAATTCCGCTTAAACCGGTGATAAGGAACGTCTTAAACTTACTATGAGGTACAAGCAAAGCTCATTGTTGAAGGCCTAGTGGTGACTCCAAAATGAAGAACAACAATGAAAGCGTTGATCTATTGCTTGGTTTAACCATGTACTGGTAAAATTGTGTATTACGTGTATTTACTCCATATCCTTTCTTTGTTGATTAGTGCACGGGTTACTGAGATTAAAGAAACACTGTAAACATTTTACATTTTGTTTTCAATAACGCAAGCAATTATAAAAGACCCATTAAATACTTTAAAATCTTTATTGCTTTATATCTTTTACCCTTTAAGAGTTTAAAAGGGTTATAAAATTTTAATTTTGCTCATTTGCTACAATAACTGAAAGGAAATTGATTTTGTCAGTACGTGTTCAGTTCAAAACAATCAAGTCTTTAGCATTAAATTTCTATATTTTGATTTATTCAATTTTACTTTAATTATAGGCCACGGTCTCGACCAAAGGATTTTTTAGAAAAGTGAAAAGAAATTCAGATAATTAAGTAGAGAAAGGTACAAAAATATCTCATGATTGACATGTACCCCACAATTTTTAATAGTTCTTAATATTACATTAGATCTAGGTTATTTGTTCTCAAGTATTTTGTATTTTGATGTAACCATTAAACAACCAGTTCCCTCAATGAAGCCAATGTTGAAATCGATTTCATTGATAAAAAGTAAGATAAGAGGACAAACCTACAATGACCCAAAACATTACAGTCACCGACCACAATACACAAGTGAACTGCACCAGAAAAACAAGAAACACTATACACAAAGGTAAACAACAATATGAACTTGGGATAGCCAGAGTTCCGGCACTAGCAAAAGCTGACATTAGAATTAAACCGATATCCCCGAGAGAATTCACCACCCAGTAGCTAGTACAACGGTGCTGACCCGAAAACCGATTTAATTTGAAAACTTGCATGCAATATCTTAATTTAAGGAATTTTTGTTTAAAACTAAGGATTCATGATCTCCCCCATGCATAGTTCCCATTCGATTGATTTTTTGCCACTGTATATAGAATAATAGAAGTTTTGTTTTTGATACAAGAAATATTCGCGAACAATAATGGACGAGCCACTTGTGGGCTAGTCCATTATTGGAGCCAATATTTCTTGTATCAAAAAACAAAACTTCTATTATTCTATTTATCGGTAATTAACTAAATCATTTAATAGAACAAATTTTGAAAATGAATGTTAATTTTCAACAAATCGTGAAATTGACTAGTATTGATTAGTAAAAGAATTTGAGTCTCTGTAAGATGTATAATTCTTTGATTCATTGACTCTGATTGACAAAGGAGGCGTGGCCTAAGATACTTTTTGCCAATATTTTTTTGGTATTCGGGCAGTAGCAAATACTGAAAAATATTTGCTTCGTGAGATCAAAGGAAACTCATACAAATTACCGATAAAGGTGTTGACTGTTATCTTCTCTTTATAATAGCTCTGTCCTTAGTCGACCTTTGGCTTTTCTGTTTAGATCCTATTGGTAATTTGTTCTCCTTCAGATTTTGTACATATTTCGGTTTATGGATTTCCAACTGTTCTGATGTTATCTGCACTGAGAAGACGTAAATTGTCGAAATGCGCATATGCAGAAATTAAATTTACAGTCACTTCGGTATTTTGTTATTTGTTACCACTAGGCCGATACCTCTGCTGGTGGACTGTTAGTCCACGAAGGTATTCACCACCCCAGCAGCCAGTACTTCGGTTCTGGTCCGAAAACCGATATCATTTAGAAACTTGCAATACCTAAATTGAACAAATTTTGTTCAAAACTAAGGACATAGCTCTATCATAGCTGTTTTTTTTTATTATTTTTTTTATTTTTTTATTTTTTTATTTTTTTTTTTTGCTTTCTTATTTACTAGATCCTATTGGTAATTTGATCTCTA
Source organism: Modiolus philippinarum (assembly GCA_002080025.1). Lineage (NCBI taxonomy): Eukaryota > Metazoa > Mollusca > Bivalvia > Mytilida > Modiolidae > Modiolus > Modiolus philippinarum. The sequence continues at coordinate 12,285 of MJUU01042814.1, forward strand.
TCAGGTTTTACATATATTTCGGTTTATGGATTTTCATATGTTTTGATTTAATCTGCACTAAAGGGAAATAAGTTGTCGAAGTGCGCAGATGCAGAAACTTAATTCGCAGTAACTTTGGTATTACTTTGGTATTATTTTATTCTCTGTCCTGTTTCACTTCAAAAATAAAATCATGATCTCACAATAATTATATATGTATACAATCATATGTTCAATTCATATTGCAGATAAAGGTTAACCGTCAAAAACAGATCTAAATATTCAAACATATCTGTGTAGAAACATAATTGCATTATTGTTCAAAATTTAAAATAAAATTTGGGGTCATTTAAGCGCAAAAACTGAAATTAAAAATTTCAGGATTTTTCATAGAAATAATAAGAAAAATGTTATACGAGAAGATAGCTTGAAAAAATCTATTATAGATTTTGTTCATACTCTGTTTGTGTTTTGAAATCATTATATAGTTTACATGTGCAAAATAAAAATTAGGGCTCACCGTTGAAATAAGAGGGATAAATTGCGGCATATTAATTTCTCTAGTGATATTTATGTCAAATTATCTCCCTTGTGTAATTTCTGTGCAACAGATTTAAAGCTCATGCGTGTTAGTTAATTTTTATATAATAGAAATGTTTGAAGAATTTGGAACTTTCATTTTAAATAATTATTTTGCTAAATTTCTTGATGAATGAAGTATTAGACAAAAATGGTGGAATAATACCACTGAGACACCTTAAACTAAACCATCTGCTTTTTACTAAATTTCCGTATATTTCCTCAAAGTTAAACACATAGTAGAATCATAATAATAAACTGAAAAGTGGAACCCAGGAAAATGCCTTGATATTATAGATGTTCGATCAGATTCTTTAAGGGAAAAAGCAGATGCGTTGAAAGTTTTTATATTTGTTTACTTTTAATTTGTTTTTTTATACATTGTATTTTGTTTGTTTGTTTATCAAGTCTTATTTTTTAATTATTGTCTTGTTCTTTTTGTGGGGGTCGTTTTTGTTTTGTTTTGTTTTTTGTTTTTTTTGTTATTGTTTTTTGTTTCTTCTTTTTTTTGTTTCTTTTCTGTTTTTTGTTTTGTTTTGTTGTTTTGTTTTTCTTTTGTTTTTTTTTTTGTTTTTTTTTTTGTNTCGTTTATTGTATTTATTGGGTAGCATTCATAATTTGTTTACCTACTCTATTTTACACTTTTAAATCTTGTCATCATTATTATTCGAATGTTTGTTTATTAAAAAAAAATGTTTATAGGAGGTGTTATTTATTTTTTTTTTTTTGGGGGGGGGTTGTTTTTATGTTGTTTTTTTTTATTCTTCTACGTCAGACGGTAAACTAGTATGTAATTAACCTGTTCAAATTATCTCCTTGTGTTACCTGTACTTATTGTCACCCCCCATCAACGTAAATATGCGTTACGCTTGACAATAATATGTATTATGCAAATTACTTCAGTTTATCTATTCATTTGAAAGTAAATGAGATCTTTTCGACCTATTTCCCTCGTAAATTTCAAGATTGGCTGTTGATTATTTTCTATTTGTGTAAATTGCAGGTTTTTGATATGTGTTATCTGTATTAAGATACTGAACATCTTTAGGGAATATTTTTAGATGAAGTGCTGAGCAGATCAGAGAGAGGATGTACCGATAAAGATAAACAAACGAAATTGATTTGCTTTAAAATTCTGACCATTTTATAAACAACATTTGTAGGGGGTGTATGCACATGATATAGGAGAGGACCTGTTTATATTTGTTTATATTTTCCCCCTGAATTTAGTTAAGGTGAGCTTGGCTGCCGTGGACTATAAAGGCAAAGCGTTAGATTCAAGAACCGAAATACATTTTTTTTTCATCAGCATATCCTTGCCTGGACCTCATGTGTGTAGCGGTTAAATGCAGGAAAAGGAGAGAAAATAAACATTAACCATATCCAAATTTACAATCCAGCAGTGTTGAAGATCACGGGGGTACATAATCCCGTATGCTTAGATAACGTGTACATAAAATGAGTACTTCAAATATTTATTATTCTAACTGATAACGGAAGTTAAGAAAAAAGAGAAATTAGGAAATCATTTGTTCCTGAATATTTTGCATCATTGTTTTAAGGAAACCTAGTAAAATGGCTACAAAAGGATTAGACCATTGGTCAGACATCACCGTCGTCATTGTTTACTTCGTTTTAGTACTAATTGTGGGATTATGGGTAAGTCATTTTCATATTTGTACTTTTTGTTTTGTTAACTCTTTTCTCGTGAGATTGATGTCAACGAATTAAATGCAAGTAAACATTTCAAAATGACAGATTAGCAATAATGCTAAATGTGGTACTCAAAGTATCAAAGTACCTTATTTGATCTACTGTTATGTTTTACTACACTCGATTTTTCTACATTTTGCTTCAAACTATGCCAAAGACATTTGCTTCAACAGAACAGGGACAGATACACCAATTTAAATAGAAATATGACTGTTTCGTGATGGTAATATTAGTAAACACTTGCTTGCCTAATATTTAGCTGTGGTCGTCAGAGTCACAGTTGTCAAGGCCCACCTTTTCCATTTGTTTTCAAATGTAACAAAAATCCTATCTATGCAACCTTTTTACATCATATAAATATATTTCAATTCAAAAATTTT
>MJUU01042816.1:15776-28591 GCA_002080025.1 Modiolus philippinarum
TAATCAGAGAAACTTAACGTGGTCACTAGACCGTGAAATTGAGGTCAAGGACAAAAGTCATATGCCAGACTGACATGTACTACCCAAAAGCAACCTACATACCAAATATTATTAATATACCACTTCTAGTTATTGAGGAATGGACTTAATCAGAAAAACTTAACGTGGTCACTAGACCATGAAATTGAGGTCAAGGACAAAAGTCATATGCCAGACTGACATGAACTACTCAAGACCAACCTATATACCAAATATCACTGACCTACCACTTACAGTTATTGAGATATGGATCTAATCAGAGAAACTTAACATGGTCACTGGACCGTGCAATTGAGGTCAAGATCACATGATTTTATGTCCGTCAGGTAGCACTTGATTAGTACTACCACTGGACCAAATATGATGTTCCTACATCAAAGGGTTTTTAAATATTCTGTGTTTCAGTAAAAGTTAACGCCGTCGCTGTCATACTTTGCACGCCTATGTCTCGCTTTCCGCAACTTTCGTTGCGGGCGAGACAAAAATGGTAGGAAGGGATCTGATTTGGAATCCAAACAAAACAAGGATAAAACTTAATGCCCCCATTGACTTATGGCAGGGGGCATAAAAAAATCAAATCATAAATTCCAAAGAAAATAAAGTAAAAATGACATAGCAATTTTACATGGGCTATCCTAGGCTTTCTTTATTAGCTGTGTTTCTTGAAAAAATGCAACAAACCTCTTCAAAAGACATTTCATTTCTCAAGCATCTGTACATGGTACCTACCATAACTCGCTCATTTAAGTTTGTAGTTTGAAAGCTTGTTTTAGCTTATTAATATTCGTTAGTTTTTTTTTGTTTTTTTTTTAAATTCACTATGATTCATCGCTTATTCATTGTTTTATCCTTTGTGTGTTTTGATATACTAACATGTATCAGGAGATTTCACAAGAATTACATACAAATTATTCATATGAAAATCTTAAGAGCAATATTTGCCCGAGTATGAAAGGAAATAAAGAGTTTCTTAGCAAAAGAAAAGTTTTCACAATACAAACCTGTAAGATATAATCATCTTGTAGAAAATAGAGTTTGATGTGCTTTTATTTGTTTAGTGAAATGTCTCTAAACCAAAAAACTTTCAAACTAGTTGAGAATATATAGTCATTGATGCATAGTAATATTGAAACATGATTCATCTAGAAAGGTATTTGGTTTAGTCAGGGATCATGTTATACAGATTTTTCAGTACCATTAAAGGAATCTGTTTGCTGTTAACTGATTTTTCTTTTCAAAATTTACACAATGTCTTCACTTTATTTCTATTTACCTGTGATATTTCTGGAGCTTTCTTTGTCAAATCTTGTAAAAAGTTTTCAATTTCCTTTTTACGAATTTCTGCCACAGATTTAACATGAGATCTGCCCCAAACAACCCTGTAAAATATGACAGTGTATACATGTCATGTCCTTGTGTTTGATATTTTTACAAACATTGCTGTGAAATTAGGGTTTTACTAAAAGCAACTATAAATGTGTTGAAAAGTTGACATTTGTGGTTATGATGATTTAATATTGAATACAAGGTACTTTCTATAATTTTTGTTTTTAATCTTCTGTTTTCTGGTGCTATTGTTTTTGCCTTGACTTTGGACTTTGATTTATATAATCTTGTGATTTCTATTTTCTACTGCTGTTGTTTAGATATAAGTACTTGTAGAACCACTTGTAACAATCACCAACTGATAACATAAGTAAGCATTAATCAAGTTTTCTATTCCAATAATGCAAAGAAAATGCTATTCATGATTTGTCAAAATGATTAAAAGTTTATAAGATAACTTCAACTTCTATGTCCTTTAAATCAAAGAGTATTTTTTATCTTGTTTTATTACTCCAACTGAATCCAACATTTAGTCAAACATAAATGAAGGACACCGTTCACATTTGTGTCAGATAATTAAACACTTACTTGCTTGAAAGGTGTGGCCAACTTATTAAAGGAAACATTTCCATCAACTTATTTCTAAATTCCACAAATTCAGAAAAATGACGAAAAATATAGCTAGGTACTTTCTGATTTTCTCTCTGTACTCTTACAATGAATATCTGAAAATAATAAATTAAAGGCATTCAATATAAATGAAAATTGATAAAAAGTTAAGGTGTATCAATACATGAAGGGCTGCAAACATATATCTTTTATTACACCTGATTTAGTCAAGCATGTACCAAGTAACTTAGCAATTTCAGAAGCAAACTTTGATTAAATAGTTTGGTTGAAGAAAAGGGTATTATAGTTCATTTCAGAATTATGCTATATTCTTTTAAAACCTAGTTTACTAGCAAATATAAATTATATTTGGAAGGTATCTACTTTTAACTATGTTGAAATTTTCAACATAAACATAAGATTGCTATTACAGTTTTAAATCTCAATTTGAAGCAGGAAATCTGTCTTTTTTTTCAAGCCCCATCTTCCTATCTATAACTTTAAAATAGACTTTTGTATCTTGGTGTGAATGATAACTGATTGAATTCTAATCTTAAACTGAGGCTTATACAAAGTTGCAAGTCAAGTTCGCTAAGTTTTAGAGAACAAGGTTTGATAAATCTGCTGTAAGATACAATGACTTACATAATGTCTTTCTGGAGTGTATCTTTTCTGATAACTATGAACCTCTACTATTTTAATCTTTCCATCTGTATTTAAACTGTAAACATAAAACATATAAGAATGTTAAAAAAATTTACATTTTATCAAAAAGTAGTTTTAGAAAATGATGTCAAAGAATTAAGTAAATTAAGTGTACTCTTTTGTCAACAAAAAAATCATTTCATTTAGTAATTAATTTCCTTTGGTTATGAATTTTTTATTCTGTGTACATGGTAAGTTCTTGATGTTCCACTCCTTTTCGACAACATAAAATCTTAATCTGTTGTGTTATTATTCTGAGCAGATGATAAGCCAAGTTCACCATGATTTAACAGATTACAATTTTTCTATTTAAACTAGAGGCTCACATGAGTCTGTATCGCTCACCTGGTGACTGGTTTTATTCATTGTCACCAATAGACCATCCATTCATACTATAAATCAGTTCAGCAGGTGTTACATTTTCATTCTTGGATGAGGTACAAACTAAAAATCACAAACTTTGGAAGGGATCACCCAAAGACAATTGTAACCAAGTTTGGTTCCAATTGGCTCAGTGGGTTCAGAGGAAAAGACATTTGAATGCATTTCCCATAGAGTCCCTATGTTAAACTATGTTCCATGCTGGCAGCCATCTGAACGTGAAAATGAAAAACTTTTAAAAGGGACCACCCAAGGACTATTGTGACCAAGTTTGGTTCAATTTGGCTTGGTACTTTCAGAGGAGTAGATCTTTGGATGCATTTCCCATAGGGTCCCTATGTTTAACTATGTTCCCTGCTGGTGGCCATCTTGAATGAGGTATGAACATAAAAATCACAAACTCTGAAGGAAAACATCTAAAGACTATTCTAACCAAGTTTGATTCCAATTGGCTCAGTGGATTTCAGAGGAGAAGACATTTGAATGCATTTCCCACAGGGTCCCTATGTTAAACTGTGCTCCACGCTGGCAGCCATCTTGGATGAGGTACAAATGAAAAAATCACAAAGTTTAAAGGGGACCACCAAAGGACTACTGTGACAAAATTTGGTCCCTATTGGCTCGGTGGTTTCAGAAGATAAGATCTTTGAATGCATTTCCCATAGGGTCCTATGATGAGATGCAAACCTGCTGGACATATGTAGAAATTGTAGTTCTGGAAAACCTTAACACTTTTGCAATTCACATTTAACCTTTATCTCAAACAGTTTTTGAAATTTTTAGTAAAAACGTTAAAAAAAATTGTGAAAATTCAAAGAAAAAGCGACAATAACTCCTATGTGGGGTGTCAGATTTTCTTCAAAATTGCAGGACATGTAGATCTTACTATGCTGACCATATTTGTTATACAAACTTCACTTCTATCTTCTACCATTTTCAATATATAAGACTAAAAGTAACGAAAAACTGAAAATTTTATGGAAAAGGGGCAATAACTCCAAGACAGGTAAATGGATATTCGCCAAAATTGCATGGCAGGTAGATCTCATTATGCTGGTCATTTTTAACCCATTGTCAGAATTTTGATATCTGTAATGGTTCTCGAGTAATTTGCAAAAATGGAAATGTACCCCTATGTTCTATTTTTAGTAACAGCGGCCATGTTGTTTGGTCTACGGACATAAAAATCATAAACTTGAAAGAGCATTCCCTGGTGTTGATTCAAGCCAAGTTTGGTTAGTATTGGCCCAGTAGTTTCAGAGGAGAAGATCTTTGAACTAGAGGCTCTCAAGAGCCTGTATAGCTCACCTGGTCCATGACTGGCATAAACTGCAGCCTAAATTACTCATTGTCTAGAAGTTTCAAAGGAGAAAATCTTTGAACGTGTTTTCCCCATAGGGCCCAATGTTAAACAATGGTCCCGCTGACGGCCATCTTGGATGAGGTGCAGAATTGTCAGACATAATTTATTAAGAAGACCATTAAAGGCCTATTGTGACCAAGTTTGATTCCAACTGACCAAGTAGTTTCAGAGAAGAATGTCTTTGAATGTGTTTTTCCCATAGGGTCCAATGTTAAACTATGTCCCCAGCTGGCGGCCATCTTGGAATACATGCAAACTTACCAAACACATTCTTCGATAGGTACCGACTATGGACAGTTGTCATCAAATATAGTTCCAATTGGGCAAGTAGATTCAGCAGTTTCCACGGTAATTTAAAGCCTCACTATCCATTACAACCCATTTCAGACCATCATTCAAGAAAAAATCTGGGCAGGGGTTCCCCTTATAATTCAGATAATGCATATTGCTGAAATCAAAACATTCGAAGTCCCCGTTTCCATAAAAAAAATTTGGCAGGGGTTCCCCTTTATAATCTAGTTTAAACATATTTCTTATATTGTGAAGAAAAGTATGAAGCAAAATATGACAATCAAGCTTACGTTGTAAGTTATACAGTTGAACTTCAGTCTCTCAAACTTTGGTAGCTGGAACACCACCAATATCTTGAACTGTATTTAAAAGTCTGATCATGTTTTACTATATTTTTTTGTTTGGCTTTTTTGACAAAAAACATTCTTCCTAAGGACCACTTTTGACACCAGTTCTGAAGTCAAAACATCATTTTGTAAATGGCGGGCAATGACAATTTTCAATATCAGTTTTGAAGTCACAACATTAATATCTACTTGGAAACCATATTTCATTGAAATTGGACAATGTTGAATTTTCCGGCCTTTTTTGGTGGCCATTTTGAAAATGGCGTTCCATGAACAGTTTTCAACATCAGTTTTTGAAGTCGCAACGTCAATATCTATTTGGAAAACAAATTTCATTGAAATCAGACAACGTTGATTTTTCCCGCCCTTTCTTGGCGGGCATTTTGAAAATGGCATTTGACGAACAATTTTTAACATCGGTTTTGAAGTTGCGATATCAATACCTATTTGGAAACCAAATTCATTGAAATCAGAGTTGATTTTTCCCGCCTTTCTTGGCGGCCAATTTGAAAATGGCGGTCAAAAAACAATTTTCAACACTGGTTTTAAAGTCGCAACATCAATATCTATTTGGAAACCAAATTTTATTGAAATTGAACAATGTTGAATTTTCCCACCTTTTTTTGGAGGTCAAAGAACAATTTTCAACACCACTTTTGAAGTCAGCACAGCATGGTAAACATTTTATCACTTTACACTTAACCTTCATCTTCTATAGTTTTGGAAATAAAAAGTTTTTGGATTTTCTCCAAAATTTCAGGGTGGGTAGACCTTGATATGCTGAACATTTTTGCAATTTAAAGTTGACCTCTATCTGCTATAGTTTCTTTGATAAAAAATAAAAAATATTAAAATTTTGAAAAATTTCCGGAAAAAGGGCAATAACTCCAAAACTGGTCATCAGATTTTCTTCAAAATTGCAGGGCAGGTAGATCATGCCATGCTGATCACTTTGACCCCCATGTCAGATTTTGGAACTCTGTAACGGTTTTCGAGTTACTTGCCAAAAACAGCAATTTACCTCTGTGCTATTTTTAGTAACGGCAGCCATGTTGTTTGGTCCTCGGACTAATCGAACACAATTATAAATCTAGATACCCTGGTAATGATCAGACAAAGTTTGGTTAAAATTGGCCCAGTGGTTTCAGAGGAGAAGATTTTTGAAAAAGTTTACGACGGATGGACGGACGACGACGGACGCCAAGTGATGGCAATAGCTCCACATGGCCTTATAGGCCAGGTGAGCTAATAAAAGTTAATGGACGGAGGGACGACGGACGCCGAGTGATGGCAAAAGCTCACATAGCCTTTGGCCAGGTGAGCTAACCAGAGGCTCCCAGGAGCCTGTATTGCTCACCTAGCTTTCAGTTGCCACAATCAAGCTCACATTGTAAGTTATACAGTTGAACTTCAGTCCCTCAAACTTTCGTAGTTTGAACACCACCCATATCTTGAACTGTATTTCAAGTCTCATCATGTTTTACTATATTTTTTTGTTGGGCTTTTTTGACAAAAATGTTCTTGCTAAGGACCACTTTCTACACCAGTTTTGAAGTTGAAATCTCACTTTGTAAATGGCGGTCAAAGGCAATTTTCAACACCATATTTTTAGTTGCGACATCAATATCTATTTAGAAACCAAATTTCATTGAAATCTGACAATGTTGAATTTTCCAGCCTTTTTTGGAGTCCATTTTGAAAATGGCAGTCTACAAACAATTTTCAACACCTGTTTTGAAGTCGCAACATCAATATCTATTTGGAAACCAACTTTCATTGAAATTGGACAATGATGAATTTTCCCGCCTTTTTTGGCAGCCATTTTGAAAATGGCGGTCAACAAACAATTTTCAAACCAGTTTTGAAGTCGCAATATCAATATTTATTTGGAAACCAAATTTCATTGAAATCAAACAATGTTGAATTTTTTTGGCGGCCATTATGAAAATGGCAGTCAACAAACAATTTCAACACCAGTTTTGAAGTTGCAACATCAATACCTATTTGGAAACCAAATTTCATTGAAAATGGACAATGTTGAATTTTCCCGCCTTTTTACATGGCCATTTTGAAAATGGCGGTCAACAAACAATTTTCGCCACCGGTTTTGAAGTCGCAACATCAATATCTATATGGAAACCAAATTTCATTGAAATCGAACAATGTTGAATTTTCCCGCCTTTTTTTCGCGGCCATTTTGAAAATGGCTGTCAACGAACAATTTTCAACACCGGTTTTGAAGTCCACACAGCATGGCAAACATTTTATCAATTTACACTTAACCTTCATCTTCTATAGTTTTCAAAATAAAAGTGAAAAACATGAAAATTTAGAAAATTCTGTGAAAAAAGGGCAATAACTCCTACAAGTGTCATTGGATTTTCTTCAAAATTTCAGGGTGGGAAGATCTTGATATGCTGAACCTTTGCAATTTACGCTTGACCTCTATCTGTTACACTTTTTGAAATAAAAAATAAAAAATGCACAAATTTTGAAAATTTCACGGAAAAAGGGAAATAACTCCAAGACGGGTTTTCGGATTTTCTTCAAAATAGCAGGGCAGGTAGATCTTACTATGCTGATCACTTAAATCCCATGTCATATTTTGATATCTCTAACGATTTTTGAGTTATTTGCAAAAAACAGCAATTTACCCCTATGTTCTATTTTTAGTAACAGCAGCCATGTTGTTGGGTCTTCGGACTAATCGAACACAATTTTGAAACTGCATATCCTGGTGATGCTTCAGGCCAAGTTTGGTTACAATTGGCTCAGCAGTTTCAGAGGAGAATATTTTTGAAATTGTTGACGGACGACAGACGACGGACGACAGACGCAAAGTGATAGCAAAAGCTCACATGGCCTTTTAGGCCAGGTGAGCTAAAAATGAGAATAAATGTTTTTGAGTGGATCCAGAGATTATTACTAAGCTGACAAATCCTGATTATGAAAACACCAGACTTTTCATTTGTAGTGTGACGTATGCCATATGTGGAGCAGATCATGCTTACACTTCCCAAGCACCTGATGATACTTCCACTTTTTTGTGTGGTTTCACACTTGACATTCCTGTACTTTTTTCTTTACTTTGTTGTTTTTTTTGTTGTTTTTTTTTTGTCATGCAGTCATCCATTTGTCTGACATCTAAATTGCTAAGTTTTTGGATTTTTGATTTAGAATTTCCCCATTTCTTTTTTCTCTGGTATTCATTGTCAGTGTATGTTTACATATAAAAGAAACATTCATTCAACTTCCAGCTCACTATAAATATATTCTAACTTCATTTGGGACTGTTTCAGTTTTCTTTAAAGAAAAGAACCTGACATGTGGTCATCTAACATTCTCCTATTATTGTATTTACAATATTTTTCAGCCTGTTTTTTCCTGTAGTTTGTCACCTACACACATTATTTATTTAAGTCTTCAAGATGAACAAAAACAATAAAAGCATTGTTCTATTGATTTGTTTTTTCATGTACTGTAAACAAAGTAGTTTTCTCTGTGTATTAATTTTACACTATTTTTTGCAGTTGACAAAATACCTAGAAAATTAGTACCCGTGAATATGCCAGAAACAATTAGAAAAAAGAACAAATACAAATATCTGAAATATCAAATCAATATATCAAGCGGTTACAGAAAACCAGAGGCTCCCAGGAGCCTGTATCGCTCACCTGGTTTTCATTTGCCACAATCAAGCTAACATTGTAAGTTATACAGTTGAACTTCAGTCTCTTCAACTTTGGTAGCTCAAACATAACCAATATCTTGAACTGTATTTAAAGTCTGATAATGTTTTACTATATGTCTTTGTTGGGCTTTTTTGACAAAAAACATTCTTGCTAAGGACCACATTTTGACACCGGTTTTGAAGTCGAGACATCATTATGTAAATGGTGGTCAATGACAATTCTTAAAACCATAAAGTAGCAACATCATTACCTATTTGGAAACCAAATTTTATTGAAGTCGGACAATGTTGAATATTTCGCCTAATTTGGTGGCCATTTTGAAAATGGCAAGCAACAATCAATTTTGAACATAAGTTATGAAGTTGTCACATCAATACCTATTTGGAAACCAAATTTCATTGAAATGACACAATGTTGAATTTTCCCGCCTTTGTTGGCGGCCATTTTGAAAATGGTGGTCAATGAACAATTTTCAACACTGGTTTTGAAGTCGCAACATCAATATCTATTTGGAAACCAAATTTCATTGAAATCAGACAATGTTAAATTTTCCCGCCTTTTTTGTCAGCCATTTTGAAAATGGCAGTCAACGAACAATTTTTAATATCAGCTTTGAAGTTGCCACATCAATACCTATTTGGAGACCAAATTTCATTGAAATTGGACAATGTTGAATTTTCCCGCCTTTTTTGGTGGCCATTTTGAAAATGGCGGTCAACAAAAAATTTTCAACACCGGTTTTGAAGTCGCCAGGGCATGGCAAACATTTCATCATTTTACACTTTACCTTCATCTTCTATAGTTTTGGAAATAAAAGACGAAAAATACAAAAATTTTTAAAATTCGGTGAAAAAAGGGCAATAACTCCTACAAAGGGTTTTGGATTTTCTTCAAAATTTCAGGGTGGGTAGATCTTGATATGCTGAACGTTTTTGCTATTAAAGTTGACCTCTATCTGTTATAGTTTTTCATATAAAAAATAAAAACTATTAAAATTTTGAAAATTTTACGGAAAAAAGGCAATAACTCCAAGACGGGTTTTCAGATTTTCTTCAAGATTGCATGGCAGGTAGATCTTGCCATGTTGATCATTTTTACCCCATGTCAGATTTTTTATATCTGTAACGGTTTTCAAGTTATTTACAAAATACAGCAATTTACCCATATGTTCTATTTTTAGTAACAGCAGCCATGTTGTTTGACCCTCGGACTAATCGAACACAATTTTGAAACTGCATTCCCTGGTGATGATTCAGGTCAAGTTTGGTTACAATTCGCCCAGCAGTTTCAGAGGAGAAGATTTTTGAAATTGTTGACAGATGGACGGACGGACGGATGGACGACGGACGGAGGACGGACGGACGGATGGACGACGGACGGAGGACGGACGGACGACGGATGCAAAGTGATGGCAAAAGCTCACTTGGTCTTTTAGGCCAGGTGAGCTAAAAACTCCGGAAACCTATATTTTTCAAAATTTCACTAGGGCCATAACTCTACAAAATCAACCGACCGGAACAATATTTGAACTTGATCTGTATCTCATCTAGATATACTCATATACCAAATATCAAATCAATATGTCAAGCGGTTACAGAAAAAATCTCTGGAAACCAAAAATGTTAAAGGACGGACAGACAGACGGATGGGCGGAGGGTATACCATAATACGTCTGTCTTTCGACGGGTGTATAAAAACCGTGAAAATTGATACCCTCGAACAAGTCCCATTTCAAGAAACTGGGAACATTGGTAACCACGAAAATCGATATGTTAACAGTATTCATAGAGACTTTGTCCTATGTGCCTTTACTCCATATCCATTCATTGATTATTTAAGTCATGTGACATATAAAACTTTTATGCTATATTTTACTGGTAGATTTATGGTAAGTAGTTAAAGTAACTTCAGAAAAGAGAAGAGCATGTCCCTTTAGAAAGTCTGAACAGGCACTAGCTTTAATTTGTCATTCATAATCATGCAGAATAAAAATATGTTTGTAATGTTACAAGACTAGAGGCTCTCAGGAGCCTGTATCGCTCACCTGGCTTTCAGTTGCCACAATCATGGTAACATTGTAAGTTATACAGTTGATCTTCAGTGTCAACCTTTAGTACCTTGAACAACACCAATATCTTGAACAGTATTTAAAGTCTGATCATTTTTTACTATATTTCTTTGTTGGGCTTTTTTGACTAAAAACGTTATTGCTAAGGACCACTTTTGACACCAGTTTTGAAATCGAGACGTCATTTTGTAAATGGTGGTCATCCAACAATTTTCAACATCGGTTTTGAAGTCGCAACATCAATACCTATTTGGAAACCAAATTTCATTGAAATCGGACAATGTTGAATTCCCCCCCTTTTTGGCAGCCATTTTGAAAATGGTGGTCAACGAACAATTTTTAACATCAGTTTTGAAGATGCAACATCAAAACCTACTTGGAAACCAAATTTCATTGAAATCGGATGATGCTGAATTTTCCCGCCTTTTGTGGCGGTAATTTTAAAATGGCGGTCAACGAACAATTTTACACACAGGTTTTGAAGTCTCAATATCGATATCTATTTGGAAACCAAATTTCATTGAAATCGGACAATGTTGAATTTTCCCGCCTTTTTTGGCGGCCATTTTGAAAATGGCAGTAAATGAATAATTTTCAACACCAGTTTTGAAGTTGCCACAACATGGCAAACATTTTATCAATTTACACTTAAACTTCATCTTCTATAGTTTTGGAAATAAAAGACGAAAAATAAGAAATTTAAAAAAATTTGATGAAAAACGGGCAATAACTCCTACAAAGGTTTATGGATTTTCTTCAAAATTTCAGGGTGGATAGATCTTGATATGCTGAACATTTTTGCAATTTACACTTGACCTCTATCTGTTATACTTTTTGAAATAAAAAATAAAAATTGCAAAAATTTTGAAAATTTTACGGAAAAAGGGCTATAACTCCGAGATGGGTTTTCAGATTTTCTTCAAAAATTGCACATAGAGAAGTTCTTATCATGCTGATCATTTTTATCCCCATGTCAGAATTTTGATATCTGTAACGGGTTTCGAGTAATTTGCAAAAAACGGCAATTTACCCCTATGTTCTATTTTTAGTAACAGCGGCCATGTTGTTTGGTCTACAGACATAAAAATCACAAACTTGAAAGTGCATACCCTGGTGATGATTCAGGCCAAGTTTGGTAATTATTGGCCAAGTAGTTTCAGAGGGGAAGATCTTTGAATAAAAGTTAACAGACGGACGGACGGACGGACGACTGACGCCAAGTGATGGCAAAAGCTCACATGGCCTTTGGCCAGGTGAGCTAAAAATATGAAGTGTCAAAAACAAGATTGCTACGCATAGCTATGTCCCCCGCCGCCGCAGAAAAGTCAATAAAGTCCCATTTCTCATGTAAAATTTTGAGAATCAAAATGGCGGCAGGATATGATCAACTGCATTAGGTGGCAAATAGCTAAGCAAAATTTTAGCAAAATCCCTTAACTGGAGTAAAACGAGATGTGTCCAGAAAGTCTCCCTATGTTGTAGTATGCATTAAGTCGATAAAGTCCAATAACTCCCTTATAATTTGTTGAATCAAAATGGCGATGAGATATGATCTATTATAACGATTAACAATCCTGTATAATTAGAATGAATTCAGACTATCAGTTTCTGAGGAGTTGCGTCCACAAGATTTGCCATTGTATAACAATGTGGAAATAATCAAAGTCCCATAACTCCCACAAAATTTGACAAATTAAAATGGCTGTGTGATATGATCTAGTACTAATGGTGACTAACAATCCTGTAAAATTTGAATGAATTCTGAACAGCCGTTTCTAAGGAGTTGCGTCCACAACATTTGCCTTTTTATAACAATGTGGAAATAATCAAAGTCCTATAACTCCCACAAAATTTTAAGACTCGAAACGGCGACGCGATATGATCTTGTACTAATTGTGGCTAACAATCCTGTAAAATTTGTATGAATTCTGACCAGCAGTTTCTGAGGAGTTGCGTCCACAAGATTTGCCATTGTATAACAATGTGGAAATAAT
>MJUU01042816.1:28976-46031 GCA_002080025.1 Modiolus philippinarum
CAATCCTACAAAATTTGAACAAAATCCAATACACGGTTTCCGAGGAGTTGCGTCCACAAGATCTCCATTTGTATAGTATTGCTAAAAATCGTCAAAGTCCCATAACTCCTATAAAAATTGTCGAATCAAAATGGCGGTGCGATATGATCTAGTACATATAGTGACTAACTATCCTACAAAATTTGAACAAAATTCAATACACCCTTTCCGAGGAGTTGCGTCCACAAGATCTCCATTTGTATGGTATTGCTAAAAATCGTCAAAGTCCCATAACTCCTATAAAAATTGACGAATCAAAATGGCGGTGCGATATGATCTAGTACATATAGTGACTAACAATCCTACAAAATTTGAACATAATCCAATACACGGTTTCCGAGGAGTTGTGTCCACAAGAAAGTGTGACAGACAGACAGACGGACGGACGGACACACGGAAGCAGACCATTACTATGTCCCACCGTCGCGGTGCGGCGGGGGACAATTAAAAGTGTACTACAGGATACCATGCCACATTTTTGCAAAATTTTCTAATGAAATAAGTTCAGAATGACTCCTTGTCTGAACCTAAAGTAGGGTTTGGCCTGAGTTTCTAGGTAAACAACTAACATTTTATAACTTGATCATAAGCTGTAGGTTCGAACCTGCTTATTTAGGGAAAATATGTTTCAATTGGCATAACTCCTCAAAACACTTATACCACTTAACCATCATTGAACTTGGTCCGTGTATTATAGAGGACAATTTACCTCAAAAGTTTGTTTTAGGGTATGTAATTTTTTATCAAAACCCCTAAATTAGCATCATTTTGAGGTTTGTAGACTCACTTGGACCTCTGAATTGAAATTTGAACTTTGCCTCAGTTTTATTGTAAACAATTCACATATCAAAGTTGAAGATTATTTACCATTTCATTTACAAGTTATTTGCTTAGAATCCCAAAATTTGCAAAATTTAAGTTTCAAACAGTATAACTTCAGAAATTCTTAGACTTCTAAATTCAAAACTTAAATTGGGAGAGTTTACTTACATAAACTAAAATTAATGTTCACAATCATTTGGGCGCCTTCAGGAAGGTAGGGACAGATAAAGCGATAGAAAATGAAAGGACAGGCACATTAGGGTATCACATAATTGCATAATACCTCATCACTTCAAATTTTTTGCTACAAAATTTTGTATCTACAAATTGTCTACCTAAAACTATATTACTTGCTTGTTTCAAATTTAATCATAAATGATCAATCTTTAAAAGCAGAAAATAATAGCATAAGACATATTCATAGCATTCAATAGTACTTATTCGAAAACAAAAAAGATACAAACATCATATCAATTATAGAACCCTTTCACAGGAGACAAAAAATGTTGATCATGCCAAGAATTTAGGACCGTTTACCTGCTAGTGGAACAAGACTGCTGAAAACTGGTTATCAAAAATAACTTATTATTGGAAGAGAAAAGTATAACAAAATTATTTTGTATAATTGAAATTCATTATATTTTAATATCCAATGGATTATTAAATTAATTTGAGAAAACTGAGTGAGCAATCAAGTGATTTGTATTATGGTGGTATTCCCGGATGATTAACGTTTTTTATGTGCAATTTTAAATGAACATACCAATATTTCTCTTGTAACACCTATAAAACTCCTTCTAAACTCCTGTCTTTTGTCTGCTCTTCAAGCAATCAAGCTTCTATAGAATTTTATTGTATAGCAATTTGTACTGCCTAAAGGGGTTTACCTTGATACTCCAATGATGACATATTGGTATACAACAGAATTCTATAGAAGCTTGATTGCTTGACGAGCAGACAAAAGACAGGAGTTTAGAAGGAGTTTTATAGGTGTTACTAGAGGAATATGGGTATGTTCGCTGAAGAATTGCAAATAAAATATGTTAATCATCCAGGAAATCCACCATAATTTCAATAATTTTTGTCAATATTAGTCTTAGAAATAGATATAACTGTTATCAATTTATTAATGTTACATGTATCAATTAGAGGAGGCCTCAATGCCTCTCCCCTTCCTGAAATTCATAAAATTATTAAGCCTCAGTGTCAAGATTGACATCCTTTCATTTTGTCAAGCACACAGTTTTTTTCCACATTGAATCCTTTTTTCGCTTTAATAATGAAAAAGGTTAATACCACTCCCGACTTATACCCTATTGAGACCCATCTAAGATAAAGATTTAACTGAATCTTTCCATATTAATTTAAAGCACGGGATACAATTACATGGTCATAGAAATAGGGCATATTCTATCTTGTCAACATACCAATAGATGTACTGTGAAAGTAACTTTATTTGTGGATTTCAGTTTATGGGGTTTAGTGAAAAATCAGTTTCTAAATCTGTGATTTAATTCCTTTTCCTTGATCGGTTTTTGCACTTTCTTGGATTTTAAATTTTGTTTCTTAATGGTAAGTCAACTATGAAATATTACATACATTGTAAGCTTATTTTAAACAGGTATATACACACAAATGTATATTTCTTTAGTTCATTTTCCATTTTTATTACAAATCTATAAAGCACAACTGTTGATAAAATATATAATACAATTATCCAGTTTGTTTCAATAAATTGAGAATGAAAATTTTGATAACCAAAGAATATAAATATTTATTTTTTGGAAACAAGAGAATATTTTCTTATACAAGTAATACTGTACAGTTGCAATTTATTTCATAATTATAAACTCAGTTATTTCAGAAATGTACACAATACAAAATGTACATGAATAGAAAACACATTTGTGACAGGTACCATGCATTCTTTACCTACCTGTATGTTTTGGGTACAAATGATAAAAGAGCTCCCTCCTGATGACTTGAAAACTTCAACTGAGCAAGGTTATGTATGAAGAAATTGAACTGTACAAATACTGACTTCAAACTCTCCTCTATCATCCTGCAATACAATAAGTATACTGTTTGTTTGTTTATACATCCCTCCTTTAGACAGGAGCACCTTCATATATAAAATGATATGAAACATAAGGAGGAACAATCAATAAATATGCACAACGCATGATACTGTGAGCACTGTCACCCCTTTGAAATCACATGTACATGTTTATAAGCCAATTAAGGATATCCCTGGTTTCAAAATATTGGAGTAAAAAAATTACTCTTAACACATTAATTTGATACTGTTTGTAGTCATTCCCCTCATAGTTTTCACATAATGCACTTTAACTTTTACCAAATAAAGAAGAATTATAATTTCAGTTTACATTTTTCTATAATCAATTGGCAACTATAAAGGTGACTAATACATGTATAAATATAAAATTGACTTGCCAATGTGTGACGATATTTGCAATAATATCATAGACTGTGAAAGTACTTTTAACCTCTGTTTTCAATTTTTTAAAAATATTTTATGAAGAATCATTGGTCATTCATGTTTTGAGGCTTTTTCCTTTATTTGGTACCTTTGGGGGTTTTAAGTCAACCATAACATCCATTTAAATTAGTATTCCATGAGTACTAGTACATTTAAAGAAATCTACCTTGTAAAAATAGCTGATGCCTGTACTGATGTCTGTCCAGGTAATAATACTCTCTGTATATACCTAGCAGCATCGTCATGGATTCCTGGTATACCAGACTTTGATAACTGCAAAGTAAAAAGATATTTGGGTTATTGGATGTGGTTTGTTTCCATTGATTTATTCACTTTTTTACCTTTTTGGGGCCATTTAGGGCTTGCTATATGGTGTGAGGTTCCTCATTGTGTTGAAGACCGTACAGTGGCCCCTAGATGCTTTATTTTGGGTCATTTTTACCTGGATATGATATGTTGTCTCCTTGACATTTACCCCAATTCCTTTCTTTTTCATTTTCATCAAACATGTAGAAAGCCAAGTTTTTTTTGTCTGGTAGGTAAAAAATAAATTATAATTCTCATTTTATGAATGATAATTGTTTTAAACATTATAGAAAATGAATGAATGTTTTATATCTGATGGGAAATTCCGCACATTAGCAATGGTTTCTTTGGGTCATTATGGAACATACAACTAACACATAAGATGTGTGTACACAGTGGAAGCAATCTGTATTTAGGTCATTAAAAGTTTATATAATTACAGTTGTTAAGAAGCGATGCTTGTTTAAGTATTATAACATTATGTTTATAAACTTTCTAATGCATTTACTTTTTTGAGTTTTAATTAATGCTTAATATTCTTTGATTGATGTTATACAAATATGGATGAAATTATTTAGGTCACACAGTATCATTCATAGTAACAAAAATCAATAATGAGTCATTGTAGTGTGTATTCAAATGACTGAAGAATGGTGAAATACATGTTTCGTAGCATTAGAAAAAAGGTGGACATTTGTTAGTTTTTCAAGCTTGGACAAATTAATTATCAAGTGCAATTTGGCCAGTTATAGCCATTTAAAAGGTTTAAAACTTCTTAAAAAGCTAACACTTGGCAGTCGCCTTTAATGAAGTTTTTACGCCTTTTAAATCGCAAAAACTGACCAAATGCGCTTGATAATATATATAGTCATGATTATATTTCAATATATTGCCTGGTTGTGTGACCAGGAGACCTTGATCAGGCTTTTGTAAAATCTAATAATATACAGACAAATTGATTTATAAAATTTGTCACATACAAGTTGGATTTTTACAATATCTATGCCTGATATTGGCAGCAATCATACATGAATATTCAGACTATGAGCCTAGCTTAGTTTGTATTTGTCAACATGTGTTGTTTTTTGGTTTTAAATATTACCAGTAAAAGGTTCATGCAAATATCATTTCATAATTTCTATGAACCTCAAAATCATCCATATTCATCTTTTTACTAAGATTTTTTTACTGTTGAAAGCAATATCCAGTTTATAAATTCATTTTTTTTTTAAATCTCATTTAATCACATGAAAGTGGGTAATGTTTGACAAAATTGTAAGCCAAAATAGTATCCTGTGATATAAGTTCCAAATGGCAAAAATGTTATTAATATATCTATGAGATTTATTCCATCTGGAGATTATTTCACCAGGTGAGTAGTAAATACTTTCCAACTAGAGATTATTTCACCAGGTGAGCCATTCAATGTGTTCCTTAGGAACTTATTTCATGATGGATAGTATAAACTGTTACAAAATAACTTTACTGTGCATCAAGTTTATTAGCAACACATACAAGCATTTTTTAGCATCTGACAATTACTTTGAGTTAATAATAAAAGAATTCTTACCAGAGCAAATAAATTAAGGAACAAGTTGGTGTTTTTTCTTAGAATATTAAAAGCTTGACAACACATATCTACAAATTCCTGGAATTTATTGTTTTGTTTCTCTCCATTGTTGATAACATAAGCCATATCTGACGTCAGTACAAATGGAACTCTATCCCTGTTCAAATAAAACATATGTATAAGAAAGAATAAAAACTAAATATGAGATCTATCATGTTAAATAATAACCAAACCACACTAAAAGTGAGGGGAGTAAGAACCTTGTTTGGGATGCAAGGATCAGCCAGTTTATTCAATGGTAATTTGAAATGTCATTCTTGGGAATTCTATTTTTTTTTTAATTCAGGATTAAAAAGCTATTCCCTCAGGTAGCAGTATACAGTTTCGGTCACAATCTCCAATTCCCACCCCCCAAATTACAGAATAATCAAAATGAAGGGAGTTTGATTGGTTGTTGTGAGAGGATAACTAAAGTGACTAAAAATTCTTAATAAATATTTGAAAGTGACTTACTGTCTGTCCATTTTGATTTACAATAAGTGTTGTTTAGAGGCTTTTAGGAAGGTCAAAGTAGGGGTTAACAAGGGATCTGTGAGCAAATGCTCACTAGTAATACCCCCGCTCTCATCTTCCAGTCTCTAAAAACCTGACAAAGTTGGTAAACAAAATGTAGTACCCCACAAGTCTTAAAATGTGTCCCACAATATGGCATGCCTACACATAGCTTCTGACAAAATTTCAAGTTTGTATCATTTACCAGTGCAGAGAAAAGCTGTATGAAAAATGTGAGGGGCGGACGGGATGATGAACATTATGAAAGTTGTGAGGGACGGACGGGATGGTGAAAATTAAACTAAGTCAGTAAACAGGAAGTAGCATTCTGACAGGTCTGAAAATGCATCCCACAATATGGCATGACAACACAAAGCTTCTGACAAAGTTTCAAGTTTGTATCATTACCATTGCAGAGAAACGCTTTACGAAAGTTGTGACGGACACACAGAATAATGAAAAACTGACTAAGTCGGTAAACAGGAAGTAGCAACCCGAAAGGTCTGAAAATGCATCCCACAATATGGCATGACTACACAAAGCTTCTGACAAAGTTTCAAGTTTGTATCATTTACCATTGCAGAGAAAAGCTTTACGAAAGTTGTGACGGACACACAAAATAATGAACAATTGACTGAGTCGGTAAACAGGAAGTAGCATCCCGAAAGGTCTGAAAATGCATCCCACAATATGGCATGACTACACAACGCTTCTGACAAATTTCAAGTTTGTATCATTTACCATTGCAGAGAAAAGCTTTACGAAAGTTGTGTCGGTCACACAAAATAATGAACAATTGACTGAGTCGGTAAACAGGAAGTAGCATCCCGACAGGTCTGAAAATGCATCCCACAATATGGCATGACTACCCAAAGCTTCTGACAAAATTTCAAGTTTGTATCATTTACCATTGCAAGGAAAAACTTTATGAAAGTTGTGACGGACGGAATTACGGTATGACGGAATTACAGAATGACGGACACAGGTAAAACAGTATACCCCCTCCTCCTCTGGAGCGGGGGTATAATAATTGTGCCATTTGAGAAAAAATGTAAACATACCAGCCCGACTTCGAACAAAAATTACTATAAAAACTTCATGGAAGGGACCCCTGTTGCTGTTGGTATTTTTGGTCTAGGAGCATAGTACTTAAGAAATTTTACCATGGCTATCGGCTATCATTCGCAGGAAATGTGCATCGGGTTGTCGAAATGCTCCAAAATACATGTATTTTTGTGCCTTGTCTATCACACCCTACTGTTTTATAATGTATACAGGAAAAAAAGAGAGTGAAATGATCAGCTTTTAAGGCATGAAATATGAAGATCGTCTATGTAAATAGCTTTACATGCATTTGTTTTTAATATACTTGTTTAAATCACTGTTTTAAAAATATCGGAACCGACTGCGGCAAATTTGATAAGTTTTTGCTGAAAAAACTGTCATCAGCTACCTTTAAGAACATGAAAAATTTAGTAACAATGAGTAGATGTCCCAATATGTCTTAAATCACTTTTTGTATATATATTTATTTTAAAATTATCAACCATGGTAATATTGCTCATGTTTGTTGAGCATAAATCTTCAAGTTTAGAACTATTGATTGACATTAGAAAGATTACCCTTTTCATTGATTTTCAAGATTTTATCGATGAGGTTTGTGCAACCCTTAAAACAGATTTCTAGTTGTTTTTTTAAAGTTAAGTATATGCATTAGTACATTTATAGCAATGTAAATAGCTCATTTTTGTTCCAATTCAGCATAGATAAGCCTCCCTTAGGCCGAAACTTATATATTCTTTGCCGTCTTTTTCAGGTCTATATTTAATCAGTCAAATAACCATCTGAGAGTCACTGTTGAAACTTGTCAACTGTATTTAAGTGCATCTGTAGACTTGGCAGAAGATTTAGACCTCATTGGCTTTGTCACGGGACTTTAATGAACATATTTGTAAGGCTCCTTACTTGCATAGCTCTATTACCTCCCTTAGACTACTGATATTAAAATCACTATAATTCGTATAATACAGTCATTACATGCCTCAAACCAGTTTTGACAACTTCAAAAGTGTAGCATATCCTTATTAAACTATTTTGATGCAATATAAAGAGCATTAATTTACAAAATTATGAAACAAAGATGAAAAAAGACTGAAAATGTTGCAATAAAGAAGGCCGCCAAATTGTTTGAAATAATGAATTCTGAGTTTCTATCCCAACCTTGGTCTTGATTTGCCTAGTAAACTTAAATACTGCCATTTAGTTTCAAATGTATTAACAATTGGCTGTATTTCAACACTTCTTATATTTTAAAAACAAATTTTGAAATCACCATCCCATGTTCCAATTCTGTTATTACAAGTCCGGCATAGAAGACCGATAGCGAAAGTTGTTTTATTTCAAGAAGATGGTGAATAGAACTTTAATTATGATATATTGTTAGTACATTGGAACCATTCTATGTGTCCAAGAAAGAAAAATTCAAATACAATAACATTTGTACATGTTAAAGATAGCAGTATACAGTTTCGGTCACAATCTCTAATTCCCACCCCCCAAATTATAGAATAATCAAAATGAAGGGAGTTTGATTGGTTGTTGTGAGAGGATAACTAAAGACTAAACATTCTTAATAAATATTTGAAAGTGACTTACCGTCTGTCCATTTTGATTTACAATAAGTGTTGTTTAGAGGCTTTTAGGAAGGTCAAGGTAGGGGTTAATAATTGTGCGGTTTGAGAAAAAATGTAAACATACCAGCCCGACTTCGAACAAAAATTACTATTAAAACTTCATGGAAGGGACCCCTGTTGCTGTTGGTATTTTTGGTCTAGGAGCATAGTACTTAAGAAATTTTACCATGGCTATCGGCTATCGTTCGCAGGAAATGTGCATTGGGTTGTGGAAATGATCCAAAATACATGTATTTTTGAGCCTTGTCTACCACCCCCTACTGTTTTATAATGTGTACAGGAAAAAAAGAGAGTGAAATGATCAGCTTTTAAGGCATGAAATATGAAGAATTTCTATGTAAATAGCTTTACATGCATTCGTTTTTAATATACTTGTTTAAATCACTGTTTTAAAAATTTCGGAACCGACTGCGGCAAATTTGATCAGTTTTTGCTGAAAAAACTGTCATCTGCTACCTCAGGTTTTCAGGATCACAAACACTCCTACACACCCTCAATAATAAGTGGCTCTTCTCAAGACAACTTGTTTGGTAAAATGCTGCAAATGTGACTGAAGTTACATCAAATAACTATATACAATGGAAAACAATTTCTGAAAATTAGCAGCCCTGAAGATCATTGACAATTGCATACCATAATGTATAAGGTGGGAAAAATTCATAAAATGTGCTACTTCCATTAGAAGAAGAGTTGACAACAAGGATGATACTGAAAACTGGTACTTACCAATGTCTGATGCTTCCCATGTGGATATGGTTCCATTTTCAAAAGGTTTTGAGAGGAAATTTTGTCAATAGTTCAAATGCAGGAAAATCCAGGCTAATTGTATTTAGCCGGTTTGAGAGAATTTGACTTGTAGAAAATAAACTTTCCTTAATTTAAATAACATAATATAGAGCTGCATCAAGTGATGGTCTTTCACAAAAATATACAGAAAACAAGAGTGAATTTTTATACAAAAAAAATTTACCTTTTTATATTTCCAAACATCTGAGCATCGCCAAGAAATTTGTTAAAGTCAATATGAAACATATGTCCCGACTGTTTTAACATAATGTTGTCGTTATGACGATCACAGATTCCAAGGACATATGTAGCAACACAGTATCCTGCACAGGATCTGGTAAAATTTTCTACAGCCTACAAAATACAATTACTTTAAATAAATGTTAATTACTAATAATAGTTCAGCTCCTATATACACATTTCTCCAAAATATAGCTCTCTCTTCCCTCTATTCTTCATTTTTACCATTAAATTTAGTGGTCATGAAACAATATGCCCACAATAAAGTTGATAAACACAATTACTTGTAGAAATACATCATTGTAAGGAATTCAAACAGAAAGATTTACACAAAATATCAGATTAATTATTCCTTTTCAAAGGCTGAAGGGAATACTTACTTTCTGATATTCTAATTCTGTGGGATTGTGTTTTTGTAGCCATTCTTTAATTGGTCTATCTTTAAATGACCCTGTGACCCCTGCGGACACTTGGATTTTACGTAAGGTATCAGACTCTGTCACCAGTTCAACAATACCTGTAACATAATGATAATCTTACATTAATAGAAACCATATGTAATATGTACCATGATATAATAGCAATTTTCAGCCATTATTGTAATGAGTCGATTTGAACAGAAACATGCATTGTATTTAAACATGTGTAGATGGAGTAACAAAAACACACAGGAAAGCAAGTTAAGTTTAAATGATTCATCAACATATTTCGACTCTCATGCAGGATACAATATATTCACCCAATTAATTGCTCTTTATGATAATTTAGTAAATGAAAGCTAATATTCCATTTTTGCAATTTTATGCTGCATTCAAATATTATCTGATCTTGATTCATATTTTAGAACATGAATTAATTTAATGCAATTGGACAAGGGTAAATTGTGACTTAGATTGAAATGCAGAATATCTTTGTGCAACTCTCCCAACTACTGTTTACTACACATTACTGTCATTAACAACATTTAAAATTTTGAGATCAACATTTTAGCTATAATATCATTTTAAGATATCAAAGCCAGACCATGCAGTATTTAATTTCCATCAAATGCTAATCAACTAATCTGTTGCTGTCAAAATATAATTTTGATGAAGATAAGAAACTAATTAAACATGTTCCGACATGATTGAGGTTTGCAATTTAATCCAATTCAACCACCAACATACCTTTCTGAGGTCCTGTTGCTAAACAAGAAAATGTGATCATTTTAAGATCCAATCCTTGTTTTAACCACAATCTGTCCATAATTCTTATCATTTGTAAAGTTAACATGTCTTGTCTGAGATCATCACCAACCTGTTAACATAAAGTCTAAATATAGTTACATAGAGTCTAAATATAGCAACATAAAGTCTAAATATAGTAACATTAAGTTTAAATATAGTAACATAGTCTTTATAAAGTAACATTTGTAGTGTTAACATGCCTTGTATGAGATCATCACCAACCTGTTAACATAAAGTTTATGTATACATGTAGTAACGTTAAGTTACTAAAGATGACCTAATTTTTTATCTGGACCAATCTACTGACATTTTATCATTCTTCTAAGAGAAGCAGCATCTGAGGTCTGGACTCTTACAAAATGTTTAACCTTAGTCACTCATGCATAAAAAGCAGGACAAAAATCGCCTAATTTTTATACAGAGCATCATATCTATACAATATGAATCTACAGACAAATAATATCCCTCTTGGAGTTGTAGTATCTTAAATTTGGACTCTTACAAACTTTTAACTTAAGTCACTCATGCATGAAATGTAGGTCAAGGTGACCTAATTTTTATCTGAAGCTCCATTACTATACATGACATATATATATATATCGATCTTGATGAAGAAAGTTCAATTCAATTCGAATTAAATTTCCTGTGTAAACACAGCATGAGTTTCAAGATTTAGCCAAGGTTCATGTGGGAGGCCATGTTTGTGACATATGGCAGGCAAACAGAAACTCAGATAACATATATTGCAAAATTCTATTATTAAACCATAAACTAAGTATCATTCAATACTTTCCTGAATTGTCAAAAAAAAAAATAAATAAATAAAACTGAGAGATGAAAGGGCTGACAGACTTGAATACAATTGACAAAACTCCCATAACAATATATTTGTAGACAGTCATTACTGAAGCTAGACTGTAATATTATAAACATAATGCCCTTGGATGAAGGTGTTAGGGTAGATTAACACACGAGGTAAAAATTATCACCCGAGACAACGTCGAGGGTGATAATTTTTCACCGTGTGTTAATCGAACTAACACCTTCATCCAAGGGCATTATGATTTTTATTATACTGAATGCTTAATGTACACAATAAGTCCCCGGTGTACGTTATGTTTGAAAATATTAATAGTACATTTGTATTAATATTTTTTTTTGTTTATGCAACATCAAAAACAAATAAAGAAAATAGTGCGTACTGTTTTTCTATGGGGGGGTCTTCTATTGTATCAATCGCTTTTAAATGCAATTTAATTTGTGACAAGGTCCTTTTCATATGATATTTGTCAGTTTTATTTTACTACTGAATACATTTATAAATAAAACAGCTTTAATTATTGTTGTCAACAACAAAAGTGACGAGAACATAAGAATCTGTATACATTGATGACGTCATCGATCGGAGCGGGTGTTAATTTAGACATTAACNTATATATATATATCGATCAATTCAATTCGAATTAAATTTCCTGTGTAAACACTGCATGAGTTTCAAGATTTAGCCAAGGTTCATGAGGGAGGCCATGTTTGTGACATATGGCAGGCAAACAGAAACTCAGATAACTCTATTATTAAACCATAAACTAAGTATCATTCAATACTTTCCTGAATTGTCAAAAAAAAAATAAATAAAACTGAGAGATGAAAGGGCTGACAGACTTGAATACAATTGACAAAACTCCCATAACAATATATTTGTAGACAGTCATTACTGAAGCTAGACTGTAATATTATGTTAAAACACACTTATAGGATTTTTCCCTTTATCTATCTGATCTTTCATTGTTATAGGCAATATTTTCAGTTATTTACCTTGAACATGGAATATACAGGATCTGCCTGTAATTTGGAATTCTTGAATACCAGCTTTAATGGGACAGCATTAGATGTAAAATATGAACAGGACTGAAATGATAAGAGATACATGTAATTATCAATACACACATTCAATGTATTAAAATATGCAAAGTAAAATATTTACACTGAATATCTAAAAATCAATGCAAAATTCACATGATTTTATGTAATTATCATAGAATGAGCCTTATAAAAATCTTGGACAGATTCTTCCTATCTAAATATATTTTGTAATCCTTTATCAATATGGTCCAATATTACATATGGTAGAGGTTCCTATTGATTTCATTGGCTGAAACGATCACGTGATTTTAAGAATATTCAGTGTATTTTAGCTTTGTTTCTATTTTTATGTATATTGACGCTATGTTTCTATTTTTAAGTACACTGGCGTTGCATATTGACGCTATGTTTCTATTTTAGTACATTGACGTTATATTTCTATCTATGCAGTCATATACTTAATTTAGATCCGGTTGAACATTTAAAATTTATTGTTTTTCACAGAGAAAACTCTTGTAAAAAGTATATAAAAATTTGCAGGACACTTTACACATAATAGTGACTCAGGGGTTAAATTTTTTCTTTTCAAATTTCAAATTCTATTTCGAATAAAGTTCCAGCGTATTCACAAAATCTGTCCCCACGAAAATGTAATGAATAACAATGAAAACCACATATGTAATATAACAATGATGGACTTTTTACTCTGTCAATATGCTAAATATGGACCTGTTAGGAATATATTGACCTCGGACTTCGTCCTCGGTCAATATAAACCAAACAGGTCCGTATATAACATATTGACTTCGTAAAAAGTCCATAATTGATAAATATTCACCCCCCTGCACACACACACAAAACCCAATTCCTTAAAATTAAAAAACTCAAATTATTTTGCCTTTTTTATGTTGGACAATAATCATATTTCTTTATGCACATCTAAAACTCTTGTCTTTCCTTTGCGTAAAGTTTCATCAAAATCCTTCAAGTGGTTAAAGAAGAGTTGCACTTAAGGTGGTACGGGGGTCTAAAATTCTGTCAGATAGAATTTTCTGATTTTTTCATGATTTACCCTTTGTTATTAGAGCATAAAAAAAATAAAATAAAAATAAGAGATCACCGGCCATATAAGAATGAAATATGAAATGTAAAAATCGGCTATTTCGGTTGAAATAATAGGGAAAATTAGCGAATTTTAACCAAACTTTAAATTATTTTAGTTACATCAGATAGAATTTTTTAAAATTTGGTAAATTGATAGCTAATAAACTGTCCTTCAATTTCCATGAAAAAAAATTTCGGGTCACCAGACTTATTTTTGAATAAGTCCCAAAAAACTCATTTTTCCTATTATTTCTATACAAATTATCTCCCCTTAATGGAACAGGAGCTAGCTGAAAAGTTCTATATTCTGCATGGTTACGCAATAAAAGTGGCATATTTCATCAAATTTAACTATTATAAGACATTGAAAATGGTTTCAGCAATGTTTCCATAGTGAATTCCATTTTACGTCGCATGCGCAAGAATGATGCGCAATTTTAAACTCCCGTACTATCTTAAGTAATCTATGAATACTGAATCAATGGGAGTTAGTCATATTTTCTCTTTCATGGTATCGGACAATAATTATATTCATTATTGCACATCTGCATATAGTGTCCTTCCTTTATGGAAAGTTTCATCGAAATCTTCAAGTGATGCTTATGCGCTATTTCCCAATGTTGATAATCAAAATACTAACTCTATGGTAATGTAACGTTTTACAGACAATAAACAAGGAACATCTATTCTGAACATTACTTCATTTTCTAAGTTTCTATAAAATGGGGTTGTAAGAAGTCAACATTACCTTTAAATCTAAACCAGACACTGATATTCCAGGATTGTAAGGCATCAGTATTTCTCCTTTATCTTGGAACAATTCATATACACACTGTAATTCTCTTCTTAAAGTATTCTGGAAAACAATCATAGTCATGATGCAAATGAAATAAAAAAAAAATAATAATAAAATGCATATTGCATACCTACACATATAATATTTGCATACTGAAGGTTTGGTTGAAAAGTTCTAGGAATTTAGGATGAGTTGCAGATAATAGAAACATATCCATAAGACTCCAATGAGCTAAAATGACAAAATCCAATGATATCTAAAAAGTCTGAAAAAATATAGATAAAGAAAATCGATAGTGCACATTTACAATGTATACTGAAGCATTTCTGAAAGATTATTTGAGTTTACAAGAAGATGCAGATATTGTGCTAAAATTATGATGCCTTATGATGGGCAGATGAACACATTCAAGACAATAGATAGCGATTCCTATGTGTTAATCCTACACTCAAGGCAGGCAATACAAAAAATCAATACTAAAAAGATTTCTGATTACTGTCAGAGAATTTATTTCCTGTGAAGGACATTATGGACTTCAAGTCTTTAAAAAAATCAAAGACTGTTCTTTCTGATGTCAAACTAGATGAAAAGTTCTACATGCAATTTGAACAATTACTATATTTATAGTTTTTTTTTCATATCTATCATTCAAATTTATGGGTAAATTCTACGAAATCAATTTGATGATCATGACATTTATTATTGAATTGTATTCATATGTACAATTGCACAATTCTGCACATCATATATCATTCACATTCCTGATACCAGTGAATGTGAATACAAATGAATATTCATAACATCACATTGTTGGTATTCAGAGAAACATACTGTTAATTCAAAATCATCCTACATAGTATAAATTTTGTTTTACACTTTTCAGAAACTATTGCATCATGGGTAAAATATTCAGTAAAAAAATATGAAAATGTTACTGGTTGAAATCATTTACCAACAATCCTTCAGTTTCAGTGACTTCCTTTATATTTATATATGCTTACATCTTTATCTTTAGCAACTTGTACTTTTTCAGATGTCAATGTTAAATATTTCACCATTTCTTCTTGTTTTTTAAACTCCTGATATAGAGCATCTCCTGCCACACTGACGAGTGCCACAAACATTAACTCGTATCTTCTCTTATAACCTTGACCTTGACCAGCACCCTTCAATAACCTACAATAAGTAATCAGTGATTATATATATTTGTTTGAACCTAAAGTTGAGCATTACTTCATTCAAAACAATCAAGTAGTTACATCTGATATGTATTTTAAATTTTATCCATACTTTCAGATACTTGAAGGATGGTTGATCTTCATGTGGTGGTATTTATGTCAGATTTTTTGAAATCCTCTGGTTTTATACATTTAAATGCATTTTAACTTTTGCCCAAATGACCCTTCTCCTTTTTTTGTGATACAAATGATTAAAAAATTTTGGGGAAACTGAATCCCTCTTAATTTTTTCATAGGTTTAACATATTTAACATCTTACAATGAAGGAGGTCCATAATAAATGGGGGGAGGGGGTGTCAAAAACAAGATCATCAACATAACAGTTAAATTACTTCTTCAATTTTCTATTAAAAAAATGTCAATTTTATCTGAAATCTCATCTATTTTCAAACTGAGTATTTAACCTCCTTGGATTCCTTTTTTTCAAAACATCACATTTATCTGGAGTACTGTTTATTTTCAAATTAAGGAGCAAACATTCTAAAGGTGGCTAACTCATTATATTTTTGAACTTGTGTCAAATTTCAGAATTTGTCTTACAGATCATAATTTAAAATCTGTGTACAAGAGTGCAAAAATCTTGAGGCAGGATATTTGCAAAATTTATTCCATATGGAACAAAGTATCTTTCTCATCCTTTTATTACTGGTCTTTTTATCCCAACACTTTCGAATGAAAGTTCGGGGATCTTGTCGTTGGCCTCGTCCGTCCGTCCATCCGTCTGTCCGTCCGTCCGTCTGTCTGTCTGTCTGTCTGTCCGTCCGTCCGTCACACATCCTTGTGACGCGAACTCCTCCTACATTTTTGGATTTAGGGTTTTAATTTTGTTATAGAACTGTTGCATATATGCTGCAGATGCTATAAGCTTTCGGATTTTTGATATTGGTCTTGGTGCAAACAAGAGGCCCCAAGATGTCTATTTTGACACATGTGGCATGCGATGCGAATTCCTCCTACATTTTTGGATTTAGGGTTTAAATTTTGTTGTAGAATTGTTGCATATGGTCTGTAGATGCACAATAAGCGTTCAGATTTTTTATATTTATCTTGATGCAAACAAGAGGCCCCAAGATGTCGATTTGACAAAGACCACAAAATGTGGATTGTGACACATATGGCATGCGACGCAAACTCATCCTACATTTTTGGATTTATGGATTTGTTTTTTTTTAGAATTGTTGCATATAGTCTGTAGATGTGCAATAAGCTTTCAGAATTTTGATTCCGGTTCCAACTTTGGTAAATTTCCTAAAAATGTCAAAGACTGATATTTTTGGACATTTTGGCATATAATCTTATATTTTGGCAAGTATTTGGAAA
>MJUU01042820.1:27240-39595 GCA_002080025.1 Modiolus philippinarum
TTTTCTCGGTCAAATGGAAATTGAGGAGATATTTTTACATAGGTATATGTTTTGTCGAAGCCATCCAATTGTCTTTTTTTATTCGTGGCATTGATTAATATGTTCGAAAATACGATTTTGAAAGGGAAGTCACATGAAACCCCGTTGTCACTGAGTTTATTTTTTCCTCTTGATATTAGCCTAATACTTTTGAAGAGACAATTAGGACACTAAAACTCCGACAATTCTGGTGGAAGTTCAACTTTCACCGGCATTTATCAGTTGACCCAACATCAAAGAAAATTACCGACGATTTTTTGGGTGAAATTTTTCCGACAATTTTGCCGGACAAACACCAACAAAACCTGTGAATTCCGGTGTGACAAGGGTGAAAATTGTCGGACCAGAGTGATTTTTAACTGAATGCCTCTGTTTGTACTGTATATGAAGTGCATTGTGACCAAGTTTTGTAGCAATAGTACTGATAGTTTCAGAGAAAAAGGATTTTAATATATGTTCCCATAAGGTCTGATGTTAAATTATGCTCCCTGCTGGTGGCCATCTTGTTTCTGGTATAGAATTTTTTGTACAAGGGACAACCCAATGATTACTGTAACTTAATTTAGTTCTATTTGGGCAAGCAGTTTGTAAGAAGAAGATCTTTATATATGTGATGTTAACGGCTATTTTTATACCTTCACGTTAAATTTGCCCGATATTTCTACAAAAATCTGATTTGACGAATAACGATATTTTTTTCCTCCAACATGTCCAAATAACGATAACGGTACGAAATTCAAGTAATTTCATGAATCACGCTAATATATTTTTGACGATTAAAGGTAAAATTTTGATCCATTTGACATTAACGATAGCCGAAAAGGGGCGTTTGACGGTTTACAATAGAGGGCATTCATAACCTCTTTTATCGACTACATGTAAAACTATGTTCAGTGCTTATAGCCATGGTTTTTGTTGAGATGCCAAATTAGCTAAATTTTACTCTTCTTCCTCACTTCTTTTATATAAAATTGTACATCTTTCATTCTCTCCGTTCGTCCTAGACAAGATGGATTATGACCAACACCCATGGTCATGGCCCTTCAAATTATCATACAAAATATTAAATGTTTTTTTATAAGTGTTATGAAAAGTTTACATTTTAAGAGCGATAATCAGTGTACCAAAGAGATTATATGGATATTAGATGATAAATACTTGAATCATACAAAAATGTAGCATCCGGAATAATTTATCTTCAGAGTAAAATTCTAAATCACGTTCGTTGACGGAATGACTCGATTTTTCAGACGAGATATTATATTAATTTTTCGTCAATGAAGTACTGCAGTATAGCCTGTCAAAATCATTCGACGTAAATGCCATTGAAACTAATAACTGACAAATTTATTATTTTAAACAATACAAAAATCGATATAAATTAGCTCATCTAGTATTTTGGTTTTCAGATTGATCTTGCACCGGAAGTTACTTTTGTTGACATTTTTTTTCCCCAACAGAGTCTACTTTTAATATGAAGTTGTTAAGAAGATGGAAGATCATGAACTCAACAGAAAAAAGGTCTCAAATAATTTTCTTTGCACCATCAATGAATCGACTCCCACTTACCTTACCTCTTCTTCTTTACACCCTCTCACCGAAATAAACACTTCAAGCTCTGAAAAATGTGATAACCGACTCCCGTTCTGCCTTATTTTGTGGGGACTTCCAGAGAGTTCTTTGTATTTATGTTTATTTTTGTTTTTGCACTCTGTATACATAGTTTTAGCCCCGTGGATGGCAGTGATTGGTACGTATGTCCTCACAATTCCACAACCTCCGGACTCTTCCAGGTAAGTCAACCTGCGTTAGGCTAGGGAATCAGGGAAGGCAAATTATGCTCGCATTAACATGCCTGGTGCATATTTGTCTTATATAACGTTATATGACGGTGCTCCTACATACAGGAGGAGTATACTTACAAAACCAACAATGCCAATCTTATTTTAAAAAGGCAACAGGTACACGGAAAAAATGTTCAATAGATGCTATAGGACCAATAAAAAATGAGAGATGTAATGCACGGGTGATGCATATGGCATAAATGTTGTCAGCACATTTGAAATAAACACAAACTTCAAGCCCTGAAAAAGATGCCTAAAATATTTTTAAAAAAAGCAACAGGCACACAGTAGGGTCATTGATTCTTAGAAAATATGTTAAATTAATGCTTTAAGACCAGGCAAAATTAAGTGATGAAAGGTACAAGCAATGCATGTCAGAACAGTTTTGCAACTAATCAATCCTGATGTGAAGAACACCTCAGATTTGAAACTAATATACCCGTTTATGGCCATTTACACGCCCAAAATCAAAATTATTTGCAACTCTTTGTTTAAGTGCTATGTTTTAGGAACTATGGTTTACTTTATAGCTGTTTTTATATTCCAAAAATCACAGAAATCTTAATTTGAAATTGAAACCACGCTATCTCGATGGCGCCAATAATTATACGGATACAAATTAATTCAGGACCGTCCGAGTTCAATATGACAATTTACATATAGACGTAACTAGAAGTGTCTTATCCCTGTAATGTATAGTCCCTGTCTAGGGCATATAAAATACTTGTCCATAGTTCATAGCATGCAAAAATTATTAAATAGTCTGGAGTAGTATACCATATTAACTTTTTGTGCTTTTGCTTGAGCTTCTGCTTATGAATATCCCGATCATCACACAGTTATACTTTCCGTCAATTACAGGCCAGAAAATATTTATAAGTATTCATTTTTCCCTGTGACCATTGTACAGTGGAATAAACTGCCCGAGAGTATTGTATCATTGCCAGATGTTAATCAGTTTAAACTGGCAGTGAGCAAACTCTACCACCAGAAACCATAGATTACATGATACTTTTACCTTTTAATTTAAAATACTGTTTTTTTCTTACCTTTATCCTTACACTAATGTTTTTAACCCTGTCTTCTTTTCATACATTTTTAAATTTTCATACTATATATATCTTGAACTTTTTATACGACCGCAAAAATTTTTGCGGTCACATAATGGTATGGTGCTGTCGTTGTCGTTGTCGTTGTCGTCGTCTGTAGACACTTTTGTTTTTGGCCAATAACTTAAGTTCCAGATGATCAATCCTTGTGAAATTTTTACACAATGTTCCTTGGCACAAAAGGAATGCTTGGGTAAGTTTTGGTCATTGTGGCCCCACCTGTTTTAAAAAAAGGGGCCAAAAGGGGTTAAATTAGGTGTTTTCACATATTTGACTGTAGAATCTTTATTATTTGTTGGATTTTGATGGGGTTTCTTTCAGTAAACTCCTTAGAAAATTTCCAATCTGTGATATGCCAATGGATTTCACGTGGCATGTACCGTTCACGAGATAAATGGGGCCCAAAAGGGGCGAATTTCAAAAATTTAATTTTTTTATTTTTAGTCCGATTTTGATGCAATTTTTTTCAAAGGATTCCTTATGAAAAATTTACATAGCGCTCTACTATTAGATTTTTGGTAACTTGTTTCCTTACCCAGCTATGAGGGGCCNTATATGATGTCCCTAAAACGTCCCGTTCGTGGACGAATCTGCTGGTGTCTGAAAAGCTGTTACAGAAACACTAGCGCCATCTGTTGTCATAATTCAATCATACGCGTTTTTTCCGCCACGTTTATTTTAAGCACATAAGAACAAAAATACAAAGACAAAAGTTAAAAGATAAAATATAAAAGTTAAAGAATGATGCACAATGAATACTTACTTCGAACATTTCTCTTTCAAATTATAAAACATGAAATTTTTCGAAATTAACACGGTAGATATAATATCGCGAAAGAAGAATTTAGAACTTAACGAACTAAGCATAGAAATGGGAACATTTAAAGAAAGAACATAAAATATAACAAATTGAGTTTTAGAAACAATAATATAAAATATAAAAACTGCAGAAGTCGGGATGAAATAGGAACATTTAAAGAAAGAATATAAAATATGATAAATTAATATCCTAGAATCTATAATATAAAATATAGAAAATGCAGAATTATTGATAAGGAAAGTGAAAACAATAAAAAGAGAAGATAAAATTTACAGCATAGAATTTCTCTAGTGGCGGAAATACCCCTCCATACATAAGGGCTAATTTTTATTTTCCCTAGTTTGTATCCAGCTAATTTCTGGGTCAATTTTCTTATTGCGTTCTTCTAATTATTGTGTCAAGCTCTTTCGTTTGTCCATACTCGATTTAAATTACACTTTTTCAGATTTCAGTGGACGACATGCTGCGGTCGTATCATGCTGCGCTCGGCGTAGCCCTTTATTAACTTTTAACCTGCTGCGCACCCTGTTCAGAGTACTCTAATAAGAGGGCGAACAGTATTGAGAGATAGAAAGATAGACAGAAAATTTTTATTTTTATAGTTTTATTTTATGATAATGTTTGCTCTGCATTGCTTTATGCTTAATATGCTTTAGTGCTTTGATATGAGAAGTTTATGTGTTATTTTTTTTTGTTTTGTGTATATAATGGCTTTATGTGCTTCTTGTGATTTGTGCTCTTATGTGTTTTACTAAGTGTATATTGTATGTACTTATGGGACGACCATTTGATTCTCGGGGGTGGGGGGGGTTTGGTCGAGTCAGATTATTTATTTTCAACATTTTTTGGGTTAGAAAATTTATATTTCGCCGCTTTACGGTGAGATTATTTATTTTCTTTATACTGTATTAAAGAACCTGGGGCCAGATTATTAATTTTTTTTATTTTCTGAGTGGTTGAGGCCAGATTATTTATTTTCATGGGTTTCAAGGCCAGAATATTTATTTACAAAATCTGCCAGGCCCCCCCCCCCTCAGAATCAAATGGTCGTTCCCTTATGTCATTTATGTTTGTCTGTAAATTATGTGCATGTTTGGAGTGACAGTTTGCATGTTCTAATATTAATTTATGTAAATGCGTGTCGGTTTAAAAGCTCATAGCGAGCTTATGTTGATTGTTACTTTTCTTGCCAACTTTAAAAAAAAACTTATTTATTTATTTATTAAGTTCACTTAAGAAATAATTCAAATCAGGTATATGGTTATTGGAAATTTAACCATGGGCAGAGTCTTTATATTCGAATTTAACCCAGGCCAGAGGGTTAGCGAGGGGTTAAATTTACGAATATAAAGGTCCAGCCCATGGTTATGTGATGATTGTTGTTTATTTACATTTGCCAGGGCTCCGCCCACTTTTGGGATTCGCCAGTCCACTTCCCGTGTCCCAGCGACGGCCAAATTCTATCCCTGTCCCGGCTAACATGGCTAATCTTCAGTGCAATCCAGGCAGAAGAACACAATAGCTGAACTTTGTAAAACTCGCAGTTTTATGAGGTAATCATGAAACCATTGAAATTTCTTATTCGGACCGATCATTCCTCACTGATTTGGCTCAAAAATTTCAAAGAATCCGAGGGGATGGTAGCAAGGTGAATCTCAATGCTCAAAACATATGATTTTGACATCAAACATCGTCATTGGACTACGCACGACAATGCTGATGCCCTGTCTAGAATTCCCCATCGCCTATGTAAGCGGTCCAAATGTCCACAGTGCAAGTCAACAGAAATCAAATCTGTTAACGCGATCACTGAACCTGAATCGGACAATAAAGAGGAAATTGTTAATTTCCTGTTGTAATCATTATCGGAAATTGCAATGATATCATTGCACCCGTCTTTTCAAATTGGCTTGATCAATGGACACCAGAATATTTAGAACATTTACAGAAAGAAGACCAAACTATTCGCACTGTGATTCATTTTCTTAGTCAGAGTAACGAAAAACCATTAATTCAAAGCCCCGTTCAGGAATTAATTGCGATCATGAAACAGTGGCCCAAGAGTTGATAACGGGTTACTTTTACAGAAATTTCTTTGATATCGATGGTTCTGTTAGGGTACAATTAGTTGTGCCAAGACCCCTCCGTTTCGAGATAATGAAAAATTTACATAACAATCGAGTTGCAGGACACTTAGGAAGAGAGAAAACTCTCAACAAAGTCTGTGCCTGATTTTACTGGCCTGGTATGACAACTGATATAAATCGGTGGTGTCAATCGTGTAGCCAGTGCGCACGAGCGAAAGCGGGACCAGGTAAAAGGGAAATTGCCGATGAGTCATTGTACCATTTAGGGTCCGTTAGATTGTATTGCAATCGATATCATGGGACCACTTCCGGAAACAGATGATGTAAACCAATATATAATGGTTATAGGTGATTACTTCACCAAGTGGAAGGAGGCTTACGCGATCCCCAATCATACGGAACTGACAGTTGCAGACAAACTCATTACAGAATTTATCTGTCATTTCAGAGCGCTTAATCGAATTCACATGGACCAAGGAAGAGAATTTGAATTGGAATTGTTTTCCGAAATTTGTAAGCTTTTAGGGGTGACCAAGTCGCGCACAACACCTTACCACTCCCAATCAGACGGTATGGTTGAAGATATAACCAGACTGTACAGACATTGCTTTCGATGTACGTCGACGAAAACCGGTCTGATTGGGATGACCACCTCCTGTATGTCATGATGGCATACAGAGCCGATACTCATGAGTTGACTAAGTTCACACCTAATAAATTGATGCTTGGTCGAGAAGTATTTTTGCCAATTGACGTCATTTCTGGTGATCCTAATTTTAAAGACCTGATAAATTGTCCTGTTGAGTATGTTGAGTGGGTCAAGAATGCGCTTCAACAAGTATATCAGCTTGCCTATGAAAACATTGATGCAAGTTTTCGAACCCACAAGTGCTATTACAATGTTAAATTAAAATCACGAGTTTTTGATAAATGGTCAGTTGGTTTGGTATTTGTATCCGCCATCTGTCAAGCAAAAGCTTGGGCTTGGTTGGATTGGACTCTATGAAATCATTAGCAAGATTTCAGATATTAAACTTGCCCAATTATGTCCAAGGAGACCGGAAAATCAAAAATTGTACATGTAAATCATCTCAAACCTGTAGAAGGAGACGGATTCCACAACGAATTTCAAACTCAAACCAGCACTACAGCATCGAAAACAGAATTTGGAGATGAGACTTCAATAACAAATACAGATACACCAATTAAAAATGAAATTACAGTTTCTGAAAGTCATCCTGGAAATAAGCAACCCCGCAAACATACACAAGGAGTGGATGCCTAGTGAAACCAAAAATGTTTTACTTGCCATAATATAATGCTTTAAAGCAACGAAAAAAACTCAAACATAGACATTTTATACAATTTATTAAGCATATTTTTTTTTATTTGTGAAAAGCTTACACATATTTCTGAGGTGCCATTTTCTATTGTGCAATCTTGTGCATTCAATAGTACCATGGGCCATATTGAGCTTTCGGTTGCGTGCAAGTAGCACATGAGTTTTATCAATTGTTGATGGTAGTCAATCAATTTAGGACAAGAGGGTCATTTATTTTGGAATTATTACATTGGTTTCCAGAAAAGGCATAGTCTGTATGAGTATAGGTTGTCAAAAGTGGAAAAAGAACTTGTACACAAATATATAAATTTGTAAAATTCAGTTAGGGTAACAAATTACTTCAACAATGTATTGTTTTCTTTCAGTATGGATATTGATTACTTTGAATGATTGCTTGATTACAAGGAGAGTGACTTGGACAGTGACTTACACTATGATAGTCAGAACTTGTTAGTTCACCACTTGAATTAGAGGCAGTAGGTTAAGTGCTTTGCACTAAGAATCTTACAGATTCTGAGGTTACTTGTACCTAAGTGCAACAATTTAAAGTTTCCGTCTAGAGCCAAATTTCTGCGCCACTGGAATGAGGGGCATGTTCCAACATGTCTGACCTACCACTACAGCATAAGGGACTGTAACATAACTTGTAAAAGAAGGTATGACATGAAAACACATATTAGGGAAGTTCATAGGGAGTATAATGTGGATCGTGTAGAAGACCTAGCATCGAAACATGAAAACTTACATTAGGGAAGTTCATAACGAGTGTGGCGACCTTTAGCGCTAACACAGGGGAGTATAATGTGGATCACGTAGAAGACCTAGCATCCAAACATGAAAACACATATTAGGGAAGTTCATAGGGAGTATAATGTGGATCGCGTAGATTATGTAGCATCCATTTGCAAAAAGTTTGTGAAAGACAATAATAGGTTTATTAATCCGTGAAATGTCTCTTCATCCAACAGTACTGATTCACCTATTGTTTTTCAGTCAACAGCTCCATCCTCGTCATTAGTCACTTCAGCATCTTCAGCTCATTCTACAGAAGTGTCCTCATCTTCATCTGTTTCACCTGCAGTGGTATCTTCAGTTGTCTCTTCATCTGCATCATTGTCAGAGTCGTCTTCATCTGTTATCTCTACAACACCACTGTCTGAGCCAGTTCTTTCAGATCGTCCAACAAATATTGCTTCAATCAACACTACAACATAAAACCCTTCAGATCCAGATTTTAATGTCAAAATTCCATCAAAAGCCCCATCTGTTAATTCCTTTTCTGGCCAGAAGTTATCAGTTCAGGATTACCTCCTCAGAAATAAAAATTTTGAGTCTTCTGTAACTGACACTAGGAAAGTAGATTACACAACTTCATTTGGAGTCACTGCCACACTCACTCAAGATTCCAGCTGCCAAACTACTAGTTTGGAACTGAGTTGGAGGCTCACATTCATTGGCTTTGCGTAAACATCCATAACTTCTCTCGTCAGAAACAAACAGCAGTCAAGCTGTTAGAGGAAATGAGGAGGGATGGCTCCAAACTTGATCAGGAAAGGAGAATGAGAAGAGAATTAGAAGCAGAAAACCGTTGTATAAAGAGGGAAATTTTGGAGGCTAAGTGAAGGGACAAACATTTGGGTTCACTCTTTCCAGAACAAAGATGTTGCTTTTCAGCAAGGACTTGCAAAAGTTTTAAAAAGTGACATTTGTATTTAATCCATATTTCAGCGATTTGCATTTAATATATGTATATCATATTGTATTGTATATTGTGTATTGTATATTATGCTTTTGATTGACTATTGTGTTTTTCTACACATTAGGTCTTTGAAGGGAGGGGAGTGTAATGGTTGTTGTTTATTTACATTTACCAGGGCTCTGCGCTATGCCCACTAATGGGATTTGCCGGTCCACTTCCGGTGTCCCGGCAACGGCCAAATTCTATCCGGTCCCGGCAAATTTTCAGTGCAATCCCGGCAGCAGAACACAATAGCTGTACTTTGTAAAACTCACAGTTTTATTAGGTAATCATGAAACCATTGCACTCCCCAATAGTATTTTAAACATAATTGATTGTAAGTGCTAAAGTACAAAATTAAAGTATCAGAACTTTACGAACTGAAATTCTTCATGCCAAAAATTAGAAAAGAACTCATAGTGATTCCCATGACAGTTAAATGACAATAACCATATACCTGCCATGAATATATTTTGATTATAATATGACAGAAAATGGAATTTTCTATTCTGAAGTCACTAAGAGAACGAGGCTTTCCCACCTCCATTGTTGTCTGTGTTTATGACGTCACAATACACAATCTGACATTATCAAACAGATGCAAGTTCAAAATTCAAATCAAAAGCAAAACAGTTCACATGTACATGTCTGAATTGCATGATTTAGTTAAAACTGTTCTTAACCTTTAATTCCTTCATATACTAAGACGAACAAAATAAAAAAACATTGTTGTTTTTCACTCTGTTTACTCATATTCCTATACCATATGTGCATGTGCGAAATATATGGTTATCGAGTATTGTACTGGTTGACGATTAACGAGAGCCATTAGAATGTAGTATATCAGAGACATATAATTATCAAATCAAATCAAATAAAAAATTATTGATCCACAGGGGGAATGAGTCCTACAATATAGAACCTCAAGCTGTTTCTTTTCCAAATATATTGAATTCACTGTGTTGGTGACCCCTAGATGCTTTGTTTTGGGTCATTTTAACCTTCAGATGGGATGTCTCCTTGACATTTACCCCATTTCCTTTCTTTTTCATATTTTTTAAAAAAAAATTTATTTTTTCAAATACATATTACAAGTACAAAGTTATATGGCTGCATTTCAACTGTGCGATTCGGGGGATTATAATACCTTTCAACAGCACAAGCAAAGTACCTTACAAATGCACGAAATTTTTACCTGTCATTTCCAAGGGAATATAAGTAAAAAAATACACAAATATTTTTAAATGAATTTATTTTATATGAGAAAAAACTATTCCTAACAATTTTATGAACACTTACTAAAATAATGCGACAGAATATAAGTTCCACCATAATATTTGTTCGAAAGGAAAAGATAGTACATAATATGATATTTGTTTCTGACAGAATATTATAAAATTGCAAATAATATTTGTTCCAAATGTTAATAATATTTGGAATCAGTGTCATAAATAATTACATGTCTCTGGTGGAACAAAATAGAATTCTAACATATAAAGAAGACAACCATGTGCAATTTTTTGCGATTATCTTTAACATGTTTAAAAAAACTATATTTTATAGTGCTTGGTAATGTTGATTAATAAAACATTTTATTATACCATTTCATTTTAAATATAATATAGTGTTTACATTAAACTGTTAAAATTGCCCAAAAACATTACTTCCACCAGGGGAACTAAAAGAAGATAATTGATATTCATTTATTTAAGATATTCCTTGATTTATACCTCCAATATCAGATAAGTAATAAAAATACAGGTTAAATACAGGTAAATTACAGTTAACAAATCGTGCAGATGAAAGTTGTTTTCTCATGCAATTGAAAGATTATTTTCGTGCAATAGAAAGGCCGATCCACGCAAATGAAATGCACCGAGTTATATATAAACAATTATTAACATAATGTCATAAAATATTTTTCACACAGATATGTGATTTTTTATATTTATACTTATTATAGGAAAGCAAGTATAGTTAAGAGAGAATGTGAAGGAAAAGAGAGAGAGAGAAAGAGAGAAGGTGGTAAACTAATATCTAATATTGAAAGTCTTGTCCTGTTTTCATCATGTTCATACTATTGAAATTAAATAAAAAATGTATTTAAATTTTTCCCATATTTTATCAAAAAAGGTCTACCTTCTTACTTTAAACAGAAAACATTCTTTCTTTCAAACATAAATATTACTAATAATGCTAACTACACTTTTTGTGAATCAGAGGCAGAAACTATCGAGCATCTATTTTGAAACTGTGAATCTATTCGAAATTTTCTTTGTGAAATTCTTGTAAATGGTATAAGTGTATCTTTGGTAATACATCTAATATTTCTAAGGGTGACCCAAAGAACATTATAATTATGCATAT
Source organism: Modiolus philippinarum (assembly GCA_002080025.1). Lineage (NCBI taxonomy): Eukaryota > Metazoa > Mollusca > Bivalvia > Mytilida > Modiolidae > Modiolus > Modiolus philippinarum. Next base: position 38,587 of record MJUU01042820.1, read on the forward strand.
TAAACAATATATTTATTATACAAGATGTTTTAAACAAAGGCTATCTCTACAAGCATTGAAAGAAAAATTGAAATATATATATAAAATAGAAAAACTCTCATGAGTTATTATCCCCTCGCCCATTGCAGTTGGGGAGGGGATATAGCATCTCGCCCGTCCGTCCGTCCGAGTGTCCCTCCGTTAGTCCCACCTCAGGTTAAAGTTTGCATTAAGGTTCATATCTGAGAAACTACATGTGGCACATCAATCATCTTTGGTCAGTGGATGCATCTTGGAGAGTGATGCTGCTTCAGATGATAATTGGGTCACTCTGACCTACATTTTATGCTTCAGTGACTCAGGTTAAAGTTTGGGTTAAGGTACATATCTGAGAAACTACATGCAGCACATCAATCATCTTTGGTCAGTGGATGCATCTTGGAGAATGATGCTGCTTCAGATGATAATTGGGTCACTCTGACCTACATTTTACGCTTCAGTGACTCAGGTTAAAGTTTGCGTTAAGGTACATATCTGAGAAACTACATGTGGCACATCAATCATCTTTGGTCAGTGGATGCGTCTTAGAGAGTGATGCTGCTTCAGATGATAATTGGGTCACTCTGACCTACATTTTATGCTTCAGTGACTCAGGTTAAAGTTTGCATTAAGGTACATACCTGAGAAACTACATGTGGCACATCAATCATCTTTGGTCAGTGGATGCGTCTTGGAGAGTGATGCTGCTTCAGATGATAATTGGGTCACTCAGACCTACATTTTACACTTCAGTGACTCAAGTTAAAGTTTGCGTTAAGGTGCATATCTGAGAAACTACATGTGGCACTTCAATCATCTTTGGTCAGTGGAGAGTGATGCTGCTTCAGATGATAATTGGGTCACTCTGACCTACATTTTACGCTTCAGTGACTCGGGTTAAAGTTTGCGTTAAGGTTCATATCTGAGAAACTACATGTGGCACATCAATCATCTTTGGTCAGTGGATGCGTCTTGGAGAGTGATGCTGCTT